>DWCF01000274.1:0-53057 GCA_018230265.1 Delias oraia | reverse complement strand
AAAAAATCAACTTTATCATAGCAAGTAATAACAATGGCAGACTCAAATTTATTTCACACTGAATAATTTCATAATACATAATTGTTTTAATTGCTGTGCCTTAGCGTTCCTGTTTCTTTTCGTTAGTTATGTAATATGCAAATTTCTTAAATAATTGGTCAATATTTGTTTACTTACAGATGTCTAAAACATGGCGTTCTATCGTTGCGGCCCGACAGCCATCGGTAGCCGAGCGTCATGGTCGGTGACGAGCCCCGACAAGGCCTATGAACATCGACTCAGTGGGAATTACGACAGGATCTTTAATGCGTTCGAGAGGACCAATGCCTTTGAGTATGTAAAGAGCACTTTCGAGGGAAAGGAAGAACGGTGAACATTCTTACCTCATGCTTTCTTCACTTTAAAATTATTTAACCAACAGCCTCACTAAGAATTTGGGACTTCATGTGTTAATAGTATATACAGAAGGTATCCTGAAATTTTTTCAGTGCGTCGTAGACTATATGACGATAAGTTCGTTTGTAATCGGAAAAAACAATAATGTGAATTCGAATACTTTGATACATTCATTTCATCTACATTCATGATATTAAAACTTTTAGGGATTACTTCTCTTTTTCTCTTGTTTGATAATTTACTCTGTTATTGTACAAATTATATAACGTGGGAAGTATAAGATAAGTCTCAACACAATTATATTTTTATTATTTTACGGTATTACTCAAAATTGGTTTGGTTAAGTGTGGTAGAAGTTATTATTATTATTAAAGTTTATTATTGCTGTAAATTCAATGAAAGTTTGATAATACAACAAAGTTGGTTGAACTATTTCTATTTCTTGAACTCTATAGTGTAAGGATATTTACTCTGGTATAGTTGTTTCGGTACTTTACCGCTACTGCTTTTAAAAAATGTGTTATATTAATGGTTCAGGCATACGGCGTGCGGTGAAGTAGTTGTGAACCGGAAGATGTCAAGCAGCTTCGAGCGGGCGGACTGTGCACTGGCTGCCCAAACGCCCTGTTCCGAAGACGAGGAGTTCTATAAGGAGAAGGTGCTTTACTCGCAAGCTAGACAGCTTTTCCCTCTTCAGGAGGACCTAGCTGACTGGATCAATAAAATTATCGGTAAGCGCTCAATTCAATAACAATTAAAATATACACGCAAATGTTCGCATTTTAATGATAGCCTCCTTTATTTTTTAAATAGTATAACAGACAACGCAGTAGGTGAGTTCTATATGGTAGGAGAACACAACCGCCCGTGGACAACCGCGCCACAGTCTGCGCATTGGTTGCGGTCTGTGAGCCCGAGCCACATCGGACGAGCCGGCCAAATTAGTGCGTCCGCATATGTTTCAACATGGCACTGCCACGGGTGTATCTTGTTAGTTACTTGTAAAACAAGTCTTATTAAGAGCAAAGATGCATAATAATTTACGGAAAAAATGAGAATCTAGGTCGGATTTCTACGCTTTCACACAAGTACAGGACATGTGCCGCAGCCAATACATTCGTAACGCTATCCTATTCTAGTCTCTGATTTTTCTCAAATCACCTTTGCGAAAGTACGTCCGATAGCATCATTCATGAACAACCGCAGAATTCTGTAAACTAGAATCGTTTGAAGGGCACTTTGTCTTACATATATTGATGTAATGTGCATCTCACACGTGGCGATTGTGTCACTGTTCCATATACATGCTGTTTTTTGTGGCTGAATACAGGTTAGGCCGCGACCACATATACCCAGAACGTTAATTAATATAAAAATATATCATAACAGTTTTCTAGTGGGTATTATTTTTTAATCAAATATATCACAATGCGTTAACACAGATGTACACGCGTGATAGCAGTTACTTAACACTTTTAATATATTACAAATTTTATTTATTTAAATATTTCTTAAATCCATCTACTCTTATCAGCTCCAGCTAATTTGCATTTTCTGGTCATAAATGACAGTTCTTAGATTGTTTTTTTAATACAAACCAGAAAAATTTCCTAGTATAAAAATTTTGTTGACACAGCTAACTTTGACAAAACTGAAGAGATTAAAATTGTTATATGAGAGTAATTTCAGTTGAACGAATAATATGTACACGTGCAATGTGTATACGGCTTAAAACTAGCACAATAGTACCAATTCCGCGTGGGAGCGTTCGATGAATGAGTTCTTTTGTATTGATATTTGTGTATCAAGATCAAGTTGGGCCGCGTATGGTCAGTCAGGTGATTCGTGGGCGAATGTTTTTGTTTGTAGTGTATTGATAATTAAGATATCCATCACCAATTGCGTAATAAACTTGTAAGATGCATATTATGTCCTATGTATAGAAAATATTTAGCTTTTTATAACATAAACCCATATATATATATATATATACACCAATGGTAGCTTTACTATTGTAAATTGAATTGCAAAAGTGCCCCTTATGGGGCCTATTTGAATAAATGCTTTTGTATTTGAAAAAAGCCATAATAGAAACTTCAAAATGGTGAAAAAAAAATTTTTTTTTAATGTAATATGTGCATGAAACAGTAACCGCTGTATTGTAACAACGTTTTGTAACAATTTTGAGGTAAACATATCATCTTACGAACTGTAACTGAACATTATACCCTGTGTAACACTAATTAATCGCCTCATTGCACTTAATCAATTCAACAATATAGTGTATAAATATCTGCTGGTATCGATGACACAATTGCGGCAATAAATCATAATGATTTGTTGATTTTTCAGAATTTCATGATGTGAATGATGTAGTGTCCAAAGTCCTCAGTAACAAAAATATTTCTGAATTCGTTCATATAAAGACAAAGATGAAAAAATTATGAAAAATAGATTTTTTTTTTCTATATATTTTTAGAATTACATAGTTATTTTTCGAGAGCGTCGTAGTTGAGTGGTTTTATAAGTCTACCGTGAAGTGAGAGGTATCACCGTGTTTGAATCCCAGTTGGGATACATATAATTTAATTTATAATTTATTCGGTCTCTGGAAGAACTTGACAGTGGCCGGTCGTGTGTCTTCATACTATTGCACCCGTGAGAACGCCACGATGAATCATATGATAACGCACTAATTGGGCCGGCTCGTCCAAAGTGATACCACGGGCTCACAAAATACTCAATGTAAAACGGCAGTTGTACCTACTTGAAACCGTATTTTTACTGTATTTTGCTGAGTGAATGAGGATATGGGAGGTCCTTAAAAATGCGTAACAAGCCGGTAACACATTCAAATCGCGAACTGTGACGTGGTCTATGTGCGGCGGTATTCTTTTATCATATAGAAGACCTATCTGGTCCATTGCCCGCTATACCATAAAAAATAATTGTTATTAAATAGTTTAAGCGTCGATTTTAGTTCGCTTCTGGGTTTAATTGATAATGCTTTACCAAAACAGATAACATAGTAAAGTCAAATAAAGCCTATCAATGGACTGCATCAGAAAACATTTGCTTAATCATTAAGTCTATCTCAAACGGAAATAACACTAGGCTACTTCAAACTGGTTCAGCTCAACGTCAGCCTCAATTAATAACAACACACGAACTATGAACTATTTGTGCAACTCATTGAATATAACACATAGTCACCCGTCACCTTCGCTCAATGTTAGCTTAGAAATAAGCCAATTGATCGAAATAAACCTACTGGTACACAATACGATGCGAATTATTACGCAATTTCTATTTAATGGAATTAATAAGTTATTATAGACAGTGTTACATTAAACTTTTCAGTAACAGTAAACACTATATTTATTTATTAGTCGGTTATTATCTTTTCCCGATACTGAATGATTACAAAATAATTTTAATATTCTTATCTAGCATTATCGCCTATCGATTTAATATTAAACCGGATTTACATACTAAATCATATTTTAGAATAAATTGAGAATCCATTTATTAGTTAAGTTCGGCAATGCTTCAGCGGCCCTGCAAAGGCTTGGGGTTGACCATGGGCGATGGACCGTTTGTCCAAGGTGAGCATTCTGCTTGTTTGCATAAAAATAGTAAAAACGAAGTATAAGAACAATTGGTTTCACATTAGAGCATTTTTTGGACCATTGGAAAATATAATATTAATAAAAGAATGGAGTAGCAAAAGCAAATTTAGGGTACGGTCTATAACTGTTATTATTGTATTTCTTGTATGAAATACATCAGGGTTTTAATGAACGGGTGTAAATTTATGTAAGTAGCGCAAAGTCGTAATCCAGAGTCATTCATGACATTGTACTATTAGCCGATTTAAAATAAATGTCATTGTAAAAAAAATATAAGTTTTAAGAAACCATACTTAGAACCAATTTAAATTACAATTGAAACAAAAGTAAAAATTGACGGTTTTAGTATATAATCTCTGTAAACCCCATCGTGTCGGGCTACTTTTGTAATTTAAATAGAAGTCGTTAAATTTCTTGAAGTCCAATAAATCTGAATAGAATTAGCCAACAAGCAGTTAACCAACTATACTACAGAATAGTTAATGTAAGAATAGCTCAAAACGTGATATTGTTTGATTTCAAAGTTCCGTTAGCGAAGCGGATGTCAGCCGTTTTTGCATATCCGCCGCGGCCCTGCTATGGTTTTCGCGTTATATAATTAACATATATATTATATGGATTTCAAGTATGCATAACATTATCATACTTTTTTTATCATTTTATGTAACTCCTATAATCATCACTTTAAGTGAATTTAATCCTAGACAAAAGACTATTAATCTTAATCCCATTATCGAGCTTCTTTACGCGTGGGTACACACTGTCTGTAAATTAATTATAAAAAATATCCTGATCGATCTAAACCTAAAACATTTTTTAAACACTCTAAAACTTTTACCGTTAGAAAAAAAGGTTTCATTATGTAGAACAACCAGCTCTGTGCGTGCCTAAGTAGCTAATACTTGAGCATATTGGGATGTAATCTCAGAAGAGAGTACGAGGTACTTAATAACTTTACTACAATGAAACCTTTTTAAAAGTAATCTCGTTATTGTAACAATTGTTATTTTGCAAGTTAAAATCATTGTTGTAAGTTTACGCAACGTATAAGGGGTAAATATTGAAGTAACTATAATCGCCAAAACTTTATAAGACCTTCGTTAAAAGTTATTTTGCCCTTGTGACATCCGGCGAATTGTTCACATCAAGTGGGACCGGTCGAAAACTTGTACTTTCATTGCTATACTTAAGTATGCAAGGTTCGCTAGGACTTTTAAAGCCACTATGCAATAAAAGGACGTCTATATCTTGTAATAGAGTACCTACATCTTCGCAAGAACCACTATGCATTATCAATTTCATGTCTTACTGTGACTACAAATAATTGATAAGAATCTGCTAAATATTTTATTATAATAATAAACAATAGAGCTGAATCACCTAGTTAAAACCACGCAATTAAAATTATGCGGAAGCTGACCATCTTTTGTTATTTTAAGATTATTTAATTATTAAATGTGTTAGATATTTTTAAATGATAACGTGTCGTTAAATCTAAATGGTTATGCCATATACATATTTAGATATAAAAAGTGATAAAAAAAACATTTTAATTCTTTGCTTATTTCTTAAATTTTGTTGTAATAATTTGCAAGATAAAAACATTGTGCAACGATTTTTAAGTAATATTTTTTAAGAGTATCGCAAGTCGTTTAAATCTATCTGGCTTACCTTACGATGTAAGATATACGAGTACAATATCGCAATCACATATTCATGAGCTGAGGCGAGGGCTAGGCAATCTTAACTTTAGCTTCATTCCTTTGCATGAGAGATGCGAAAGTTGTGATAAATCTTTTAAGAGTTTCAATACCAACACAGCTTTCGTACTAGAACATCTATATTATTGAAATAGAACGGATCGGTGGTTATAAAGACATGCATTTAAGTTCAAGAGATGCATTCACCCGTGGGAGAGCCATGCTGAAGCATATGTGATACCACGGGCTCACGGATAACTCAGGGTGAAACAATACTTGTATTTTGTTTCGCAGAGTGAGTGACGATATCGGAGGCCCTTAAAAATGCCGCTTAAGTGGCATAAAAAGCCGGCAACACAACCAATGCGCACCCTTTGGCACGGTTATTCATGGGCAGCGATGTACTCTTACCATATAGAAGACCCACCTGCTCCATTGTCCGCTATAGAATTACAAAAAAAGTTGTAACGTCTCTGTCTCTCTATTTTATAGGCCACATGCATATTCAAAGTAAATAAACTCTCTAATATAGCTTGTTAATATTTCAAAATAACTGATAATTATCTAAGCGGTAGGTAGCACGTAGTTGTATATCTTATTATTTAACAATGTGTGTATTTTTTTTGTTACGACAGGGCTTCCTGTTAATTATCGCTATTAATTTTTTGCGCCCGGTTCAGTATTGCTGGTTGTACGTGGTTATTTATAATCCTCACGAGTTCCTCATTGGAAACGCAGACACCAGTAAAACCTGTTCCAACAGCCCCAGCGCCAGCTCGTAATAGCTTCGGGGACCGTGTTTTTTCATTGGTTATGAATCATGATGTCCATTCCTGCACATACAACTAGAAAGTCATGAAAATATCTAAGTATTATTGAAATTTGAACAGTTATCTGTCAACCATATCTAGTTTATTAGGTATTGTCTAGATTCTGGAAATTATATGAGTTACGAGTGTAGGTATGAGAGACGGTTCAGATGAATATTTTAATCGCTTTGAACGATTTCAATGTATAAAACATTTTTCTGACAAGTACAGCTGAGATTAGGTAAACTACTTGCGCATCTTCTCTGGTTTAATTATTGATTAACTAGTACAACTAGTTGTAATAAAAAGTAGTAGTTTGCGGTCTTGTCAAAAGGGTAACGATGCGTCTCGTCGCGTGCGCAGCCAATCAGACGCAGTTATGTAACGGGTCGCCACGTTGTTTATGGTAACCGGACTATTATTATATAGAATATAGCTAGTAACACATTCGTTAAACCATAATAATTGGCAATAATATATTTTTTAAATAAAAAAATCTCTTTGTAACTTATGAATAAATAATTTGGTTTTCGTCATTTAATAAGTTAACTCAAAATAACGTTAGATTTGTGATAATAATAATTAAAAGTATAAACTTTTATATATGCCAAAGATAATGAAGCTTATATTGTGGGCTGTGGCGTTTTTTTTAAGATTCTTTGATGTAAATTTAAAACTGTCGTTTTCTGGCTTGTAGAGTATATGTTACATATAAATAAAAGACAGTGTCATTTTTATTTTTAAGGCTACACATCATCATCATCCTTTCAGCCGTAAGACGTCCACTGCTGGACATACGCTCGTCCTTTGTACAATATGTGTGTTAACATTAATAATATAACATAATGGTATAGCCTATAATAGAATTGGCAAAGTTGTTCAAGAAATTAAAATTATTAATATGAAAAATATAATTTCATTTGTTTTTTAACTGAATAAAGAGTCGAACAAGTTGCTTGCTTCTTCTCGAGAATATATTTTTCTCACATCCCTTCTACTGAAATATTGAATATACGTAATAATCGTATTGTTTTAGGTATTTCATACCTGACCGGCGAAAACTTTCTGGATGTTCTGGACAATGGTGCCGAGTTATGTCAGCTGGCTGCTGTCATTCACGACAAAGCGCGCGAGGCTTTAGACCAGGGAATCATTGTGGGAGTGAGTGGCTCTTTAATGCGATTATTTTTGGTTTCACAAGTTTACCAGAAGCAATAATAGAAGAAAAATTCTAACAAAATATCTTGCGACCCTATGTGTTTTAAATTTAAAATTACAACAGTAGAGATAACAATATAACTAAGACTACAATAACATCGAGAATATATATTTTTTCAGCCTGTACCAGCTATTCGGGGAAGGTGTTGGCAGCGTGCAGCAAGGCGTAGCTTCTTTTCTCGAGACAACGCTGAGAACTTTATCACCTTCTGCCGTGAACTTGGAGTACATGAAAACCTGCTGTTTGAAAGCGATGATCTGGGTTAGTCATTTACGAACTTATTTAATTGGCCATTTATTTGTTCAGGATTATCTCAAAAACTGAAGATTTTTTAACAATCAGCACAATAACAATTGAAAAGAATTTGTAAAATAAAAAGATAAATTGATTGGATACTCAATCACAAACGATTCAAGTAAATAAATGATTGTTTCAGTCCTCCATAACCAGCCTCGACAGGTGATCCTATGTCTCTTGGAAGTCGCTAGGCTCGCTACGAAGTTCAATGTCGAGCCCCCGGGTTTGGTTGCGCTTGAAAAAGAGATAGCCCTGGAGGAGCGAGACTCTGGATTAGACTCCGCCATGTCTGGGGCAGCCTGGCAATTCAGAGATGCGTCACCACCGCTTGATAAGTGAGATAATTGTATTTAAAAATCCTAAATTAGTTTCTAATTTCATATAATTTATACTGTAATCTGCTAATTTGTGACAGCGAGCGTATTTACTACTAACTACAGAACGAATCATGCCGTAATGTAAATTTCTAATATTTATTGAAGAAAATAAAATTAATATAAAGAATGGAATTTTGCAATGCCACCTGAAAGGGAAGTATTACAAGCGAATTTTTAATAAATTAGTCATTTTAATGGATCAATGACGTCAATTGCAATTATTAATTAATAAAGTAAGTAAACATCATAGGATCTTTAAGTAAAAGTGCGATAAGTTTACCTATTGAATTAATATTTTAAAATTTAATTGTTTTATTTTCATTTAAAGTATGAAGTTTGTTAGAGAGATTGCATCCTTATTGATCCTATTTTATCTGCAGTATGAAGAGTACTTTAGGCGGCATTACAAAATTCCAGTCTGTATATAACTAATAAAATATATTGACAAAGATATCGAGATACTTTAATTTCCGAAATTTTTTCCAAGCTTGATTCTGCGGCAACCAAGTACCTTATGACGCTTTATTCAAAAGTCTGGGTGCCATCTTTTTTTGGACATAACAATAAATTTTTTGTTTTTTGTTCATCCAGGTCTACCACAGAATCGAAACAAACACCAAGTGAACCTAACGAGAGTGAGTACCCATTAAATATGTCTCATTTAAAAATAACTAGAATGAATGTTAACTAAATTAAAATTTAAAGAAGCAACACCTTCCAGCTTTACTTCGAGGAGTTGTGTCGATTCTAGCGGAAAACAGATACGGATATATATCGACAATCCGTTTAGTCTACTTGTGTTTTTGGAATTTTATGGGATTCCTTTTATTTCAAGTAAGGGGTGATGATTACGTACCCATACCCCTGCGTTACGCTATGTTCATTTAAAGGCTAATACTTTTCATCTATGGCTAGAGTTACCTAATACTATTCCATTATTATAATCAAGTTTTTCTTTAATTCATCCGCACTTACAAAAACATAGAAATTCCTGAGACACATCGAGAAATTGTGCAAAATGTATTTCATACATATCGATTCTCCTTTAGATCTGTTATGGGCATTTAGCAAATCAACGTGGCATTATCGCAGAGGAAGCGTTATTTGTATTAAAATGAGCCAAAGATAGATAACTATGGATCTTGATATAATTACAGATGAAGTGTGCGTGCCGGACAGCGTGGAAGTGGCGAGCACGAGGTCGGACAGCTCATCTGACACCGACGTCCCTCTCAGACCCACTAACGAGCTCGACAAAAGAGTAAGCTTCTTCCATGCGCAAATATTACAAACATTATATTTACTGTGAAGAAATGGCGTATTGTAAGTTTCTTATTAATTGGTACTCTAGAAGATTATTAACATTGTTACTGTAATATGTGTCACAAAGGAGAAAACTGAATTGGTATAATAAGTTGCGGTTCCACTTAGGTCTACGAAGCTCTTTGCGTATATGGATATGAAGTAACTGGTATTTTATTATACGTGTGTCATATAGATAAAAGTATTAATTTACATTTCGGGTGCGTATCACAGAAATATATACGACTCATAATTAGTGTTAAATCATGTTAGGCAAGGACATTATATGTGAAAAATAATAGAATTCCACAAGTTTTTAATTCTTTTTTATTTCAGGTCCAGTCAATAACACGTTTGTTGGAGCGCGGCTGTAACTGCGGCTCCGGAAAGTGTTCGCGAATGCTCAAAGTGAAAAAAGTAGGCGAGGGGCGTTACAACATCGCCGGCAGAAATGTATTCATTAGGGTAATTATAAATATGCTACTTAAAACTAAGCGTTGCTCAACTTTTGTTTCTATTAGCTGTCTGTTATCGCCAAAAACTATTGCCTATGCCATGATATTTCATCGTAAACTACGTCAGTTTAGTCAAGATAAAGTTTTTCTTTAACGTATATACGTTCGTTAACGAATAAAAACTAGAAAGACGTTGGTTTAATTAAATTAAAGATGTGTTTAAAGGAGTTATTTCTGTTCTTGGATTAATTATCGATTCTATGGCTTGTCCATCCTTCCAGTTACTAAAAGGTCGTCACATGATGGTTCGCGTGGGCGGTGGCTGGGATACGCTGGAGCACTTTCTGTCTCGCCACGAGCCCTGCCAGGTGCGCCTTGTCACGCCGGGACGTCGGGATCTTTTGCCTCTCGCTCCCGCTGCCTCCGCACCCAATGCACCACAAATCCCCACGCCCGCAAAAGCGCACTCTCCATCACCCTCCAAAGAAAGACTTACCCCATCGCCCAACAAAGACCGTGCCACCCCGACCGAAAAGGTCTCCCCAAGAAGCAGCATCTCTCCCGTCAGCACCAAGGCCTCCCTCAGCAAAGAATCTTCCATTACCAGCATTTCTTCTGCTCATAGTAAATCTTCGGTGAATGGTAATATTTCGCCCATAGAACCAGTCAAACAAAGAAGCAAAGTATCTAATGGAAAGACTCCAACTTCTACTCCAATCAAACCTATGGTCATGAGAAACCGTTCCACATTGACTTTGCCACTTAATGAGCAGACGCCGGTCACAAGAAGGAAACAATCTGCCCCAGCCAGTTTCAGCACACCCAACACTCCGATAAATAGAGCTGTCGAACAAAGAAAGTCTTTTGTCAGTCCCAAGAAGTGTCGCAGTATGAGTCTAGCACTTCAAAACGATAAGAAGTTTTGTGGCACGGACAGGCTAAATCAAGCGAAGACTCGAAACAGCATTCCCGTCTCAGCAGATGCCACTTCTCGGAAAACTCGCAGCCAAAGTCTCGCTTCTACGCCGATTAATGAGCCTAAGAAGGTACTGCCGAATGGTTATGGAAAGAAAACGCGAAGCATGAGCCTTGCTGTCACAAATGACTTCCCTAAGCCCTTGAAAAAGAGTCTGTCAGCGAGCAGTACTCCACTTACGCAAGCTGCTATCGAAGAGAGCATCAGGTTGTCGTTGGAGGCCACTATAGCCGATCCGACATCTCCTAAAAAGCCATTCCTACACATCAAAGCCAAATATAGAAGTCCTCCGCCGCGCGAAGTACCTCCAAGATAATTTGTACATGTAATTCCAATAAAGAAGGAACTAGTGGAGCCCTTTTTCTCATAAAACTGGGACGGACTGTGCATGCGTCTGTTTACTGGTATTTACTGTCACGATTCACCAAAGTTTCTCTTAAAAATCACAATTTAGAGCTCGTTTAAGGTAATCTTATTTACAAGAGGGGTAGTGAAAGACGATTAAATGATACAGCTTGGATGGATTGCAAAACACAATAGTAAAGTTTTGAAACAGAAACTGTGCTCCCAAAGTTCCTTTAGTCTTACAATTTGACGCTAGAGTAAGATTAGATGTAGAATGAACACGAGGATCGTTCAAATTGTTATCAGTTAAGTTCGCGTTTATTGTTAAGATATCTCGATTAAGTAAACTCATTTATATAAACGATGCTCCCATGACGGGGGACTAGTCATAATTTGTTATTAATTTAAAACTTCTGAATGCAATAATTATATTAAGTTTTATTATAATGTCAATAATAATTTCATTGTAATTACCATTTCAATTATATTGTGTATAATTATTAGAATTTCGATATTGATTATTGCTAAATTGTATTCGTTTTGCTTTTATACTATATATGAATAGTTACGAAGCTTCTGAATTGAATTCGCTCACGACATCAAACGGTACAAAATTGTTAAAGTCCATTCGAGTCTATTTTCGTACGACCATAGCAATATTTTTGCACGTAGATAGAGCGGCACTAGACGGGTATGATATAAGAATTTTTACATAACATGAATCCATTTCTTCCATTTGACATTCTACGAATATACAAATACGAATTTTCAATCTTATGATCTGCGACACTTTACACGAGCTTAAATATTTATGTAGATAATAGCACTGTTTTCAATCAAGCTTAATTATTCTTCTTATAAGATATATACGTATTCATTTTGAGTAAATTGCTTTCTTCTACAGTCCTAAACAGGCTGATGCTTGTTTTTTCGCCATTTTATCTTTTTATATGAGCTTGATTGATAACAATACCACTTCACAGGAGGCCTATGTAAGCCACGTGAGCAATTTTGTGCCAATAATATTCGAATTTGTCTTAATAAATTTTTGATATCTTACAAATTGTTTAATTTTTTTATCAACCTACCACAAATAAGCTTGACTGCATTAGTGCTATTAAAGCTTCGTACAAATATTAAGGCTTTAAGTAGTGCATATCCATAAAAAATACTTTTTTACAATTTTTGTATTAGACATGTAGTGTTAGCCATAGTATAATTGGGCATGTGACAACTTTCCTGTTTTAGTAATATTTGACAAAATAAATTAAAATAGAAACCAGTCCAGTTCTGTATATCTCAACACCCTCGTAGTCAAATATCAAGTTTTAAAAGGTTAAGTTCATCGAGATAATTTGATCTTGTACATTTTTTCTCCTTTGTAGTTTAGAAGCAAACTGATCATTAATTACATATGTTTAAGTTATTAATAAATGTAATCCTATCAGTGTCGAGCGGTTGGAGGCGTGACATCATCAGCTCTTCCTGTAAAGGTCCCCGTGCGCGCTTCAGTGACCCCTTTCAAGCGTCGCTACACTTATTATAATAAAATGTTTAAACCCATTTCCTATCATTTGCCTAAGCCGCTAACAGTTTCTCTAGTATGAAATTTTCTTTTAAATAAGCAACAATTCAAATGTAGAATAGTAGATCATTTTTGTGGTAAAAACGATCTACTATAAAATCTATACCTTTCCTGCTGATGGCAATATTTATGAGTTGTTTGATAGAAGGAAACCTATGTGAATAATTTTTACGTCTTGATATGATTGTTATAATTGCACATATAGGGATTCAAAATTGCATTATGAATGTGACCAGCCTGTTCGTATTTACGTTGAAATAAAAACAAAATTCATGTTATATCAATATAATTTATTACCTATAATACAAATCATAGTAATACTAATTCATAGCGGAATAAAGTATAAATGCAGATTAAATAAGAGAGCCGACTTAATACAAAACTATTACGTGTAAACGTAAAAATAGTATTTAAATTCATAAAAAATGTATAATCTAGTCACTAAATAGGCGTAGTTCAAGCCAAGCTCAATAAACTATTTAAACACAACTGGTCGTTTCATTTCATACAATATCTATATATTTAAGAAACGTCATTATTACAAGCTAAATCTGTAAAATACAGTTAGAATATTTAATTTAAATTTCAAAATCATATGCGACCAAATTTCCAACCAGTTATTTATTTGTGTGAAGGTACGCTTACAACTAGTTTATCCTAAGGGATTATTATAAATAAATTTTGGTATAAAATGTTCACATTATGGCTACGTGCTGGTTAATTTGGCAGTCCTGATATGGACAATTGCTTAACTTACATTAAGAAATAAATAAGCAAAACTTCAAGCTGTTGTAGTAACTAGTAATTATAGTAATAGTGAAACAATTTTTGTAAGAATATCCCAATATTGATAAAAATCTTGCATAAAAAGCATTCAAATGAATGGTGCTGTTATACAAACTGTTGAATATCTGAATCTACTTTTATTTCTAATTTAATAAATTCCTGCTCCCTAATATTGGCATGTAGATATTTGATGAGTATGAAAACTGATCTGCATTGCGTGCGGTAAAGATATGATTCTGACAAACTAAAATCAGAATTAAGTTCATTTAACTTGAGAAAAGACAGATCTTTCCCAAATCTCACAATTGGAATGCTTTTAATTTTAAAATGTCCAGAGATTCAAATACTATCATTGACTGATACATTTTAGCCATTATGTAAAGGATTTCCAAACGAATAACTATACTTTTCTTCTTCCTTTTATGAAAGTAAAGATAAATGGGAAAAAACTCCGCAAAAAAGGGATGGTTCTTGGAATTGGAAATAATTTGGCCCCGGCGAAATATAAGTTTTCGGAAACTCTAAAGAAAAATGAATGATGTTATATTTTACCAGGTAAGGGTAATCCCAATAATTAAAAAACTTACTAAAAGTAATTTACCACGAGCATCTGGGAAAAGGGAATGCATTACCGGTTATATCGCGGAAAGGAAAGGCGCATTACCGGAAGGATCTAGGAAGGGAGGAGGTGTGCCCTCACTTCTTCTTGCTCTTGCCCAGAGTAAGAGTGTGGTGTGAATGCTGAGTCTGTTGTTTGCGACGGTTGAACTCAATTGTATCATCTTCTATCTTCTTACGCAGCTCTTCGAGGCGCTTCTTCTCTTCTGTGTGATCTTTCTTCAACTTGTCGAATTTTGCATGAAGCTGAAATTTATTATTAGAAAATATATTATGTTGTTCAAAAATATGTGCTTTAGTATTTTTGTGTAAATTGGATTCCTTTTTAATATATCTACCTATAATCATTATTATTAATTTTCCTTTCCTTGTTTAAATTGATGAAGTTTAATCGATATAAACAGCGTAAACATGCTCTTAGAACTCTTTCATAAAGGACAACATAAAATAAGAATAAGCTGATGAAATATAGCCAAATTATCCGCTCTTTTGATAGGTGGGTCTCCTATATGAAGAGAATACAGCTGCCGATGAACAACCGTGCCACAGTTCGCCCATTGATTGCATTGCCGGCTTTTTAGGCCGCTTAAGCGGCATTTTTAAGGGCTTCCGATATCGTTATTAACTTTGCGAAACACAGTACTAGTACCGTTTCACGCTGAATATTCAATAAGCCCTTGGTGCCCTAATTTGGAACGAGCCGGCCCAATTTGTGCATATGCTTCAGCATGGCTCTCTCACGGGTGCGACAGTATTAAGACACTCGCCTGGCTACCGTCAAGCCCTTCCAGAGACCGAGCTCGTTGTTTGCTATAGAATAAAAAAAATTTTCGAGTTTCTAGTATACAGTAAATGAGCGATACCTCTTTTTCAGCTTCCTTCAGCTCAGCTTCCTTCTCCTTGACGCGCTGAATGAACATCTGTCGCATTTCATCTTCTTTAAGTTGAAGCTCAGCAAGGTGAGCTGATCGCTTCTGTTCAAATGTCTGTTGGAATGACACCTGGAACCACAATCAATCATATCATCATTCATCTTCCGGCGACCTTTATAAGGTCGTCAGTCTACTTTGTGGGTGGACGTCCCACGCTGCCCTCAATCTATCATATATTGTAAATCGATCATATGAGACATTTTGGTAGACTATTATATCTTAACACCCACCTGTCATTTTACGCTACTCAATCTTGAAACTATTTATAGTATTTTACTTGTATTTTTTGTGCACGTTAAGGAAGTTAAGTTAATTCGTACATAAACGTTAGTAACCATACTACCGCTTCATTGACTAAAGGACATACTTAGATGCCTTGTCCTGGTCGAACTTTTTGAGAAAGATAAAATCTAGTAGAGACAACGTACCGGCTTGTTGTGTGCGTCGACATCACTGAAACCCATCTGCGCGAGTCTGCGACGGCGATAGAGCTCGTAATGGCGAGCGTGAGTCTTCTCGCGCATGTCCTCCATGTTAGTGCGAATCAACATCTCCCGAAGCTTTACAAAGTCGCAGTGGGACTCGTTCTCCACTGAAATCCAATCATATTCTAGTCTTAAAATGATTTGAAAATATTGAAGAAACAGTTATTAGAATGTCAGAATTAGTTAGTTTTTCTCTTGTAATTCTGTTGCTTAGCTTTGAAGCCAACGTGTCTTCTTCTTATCCAGAAACTTTTTGTGAGTACATTGCAATAACTAATGAAACAAAGATGTTCCAATTACAAAAGTATAATATAATGCCAACTGCTAGAAAATATTTCATTTGATATTTTAGATACAATTGTATTTAGAAAGTGATTATTTAAATGAGAAGGCTCATCCAGGATAAGCGGAGTTCCGCCCATGAATTCTGCCAGCCCTTGCTGGGCCGCGTTGTTCCTTATTTAGGAATAGATACATTATTTACTAAAGATTCCCAGGTCCAAGTGATATGGAAATACCTCTGAAGGTAGCTGATTCCACAAAAGTGGTGGTGCGCGGCGCATTATGTCTTAAAAGCGCTCAGTCGTGAGATACGGATGTTACCCATAAAATCTTATGATATAGATGATTGCGAGGAAAAAAATTATAAGCAACACACCTTGAACAGTTCCCCAAGGATATTGCCTCGCGCGCATGGTCTTGTTACCAATCTTGACAAAGTCAGTGCTCCCAACCACAGCAAATGGGATATGGCTATTCATCGACGTGTTCACTTCTGATACTGATTCGTCGTCCGTTGGGAATTGATAGATCTCAACACCGTTTGACTGAAGCTCTTGCATTATCTTAGACTGCAATTAAAAATACACAGATTTACTAACACTTTCATGGAGTATGGTAACAATTTTTTTTTATCAGTGTCCTCTTACACTGTAATAGAATAAAGAATAATAAATAGTTCCATTAGTCTACCTTGAACTTCTGCAGTTCAGTCTTGGAGATGGTATCGGCCTTTGCAATGATTGGAATGATGTTAACCTTGGTGTCCAATTTCTTCATACACACTAAGTCAATTGACTTAAGACCATGCCCTGAAAATACAATCAAAAGTAACAATAAAATTTCAATAAAAAGTTCTAGTATCTTTGACATATTAACTATATAAAATAAATAAATAATTTTAGGATTAGAATTGGATAATGTCCAAAATATGGTAATTTTAGCGGTAAACTTATATTTTTTTTAAATTTGAACGCCTGTGTTGCGATGTGTCGAAACTATGTAATCTTGTAAAAACCCGCTACTTTTATTAGAAACGCAAACGCTTACCAACTTTTAAAAAAAGCTGTTTCTCGTACGTTCGCATTAAAAGAGATCTAATCACCCTTGAAAACATTTGCATTTATTTTGCATACAAAGAAGGTTTGCTCCAAATGTGGCGTAAGTAAAAGTTAGTTCCGTTACGTTTATGTTCTACAATCGATATGATTTTAGTGTGTCAGGCGCGCACTGAATACATCGCGTGTGTAAAGTCAAGGACACTAAAGTATTGGTCAACAGGTCACCTATAATAGTACCTTATGTGCATTATAACAAATGATTGATTCATTATTTCAGAT
Source organism: Delias oraia (assembly GCA_018230265.1). NCBI lineage: Eukaryota > Metazoa > Arthropoda > Insecta > Lepidoptera > Pieridae > Delias > Delias oraia. Next base: position 35,527 of record DWCF01000274.1, on the reverse strand, counting down.
CAATTTTGCAATCAGGCCACAAGGGGAGACATTCAATTAAAAAATGTATTTCAAAGCAATGACTAAATATTAATAACCATATCAGAAATATGTAAATATAGCTTTTTCTCATGATGCATAAGACATGTAATGCATTTGTAAAGTTTTTTAAATTAGTAGTTATAGTGTTTTATCCTTACAAAATCATTAGTTTTACTTACCAGTAGGACAAATAAAATATAGACAGACATGCAGACGGCTATCATGATATGTGGGAAGAGCACGCTTGATTTTAAGTTCCTCTTGTAAAAAGGCTTCAAATTGAGCATCAATATAGTCGACAACTGCTTTGAAACTGTCTTCCTTGTTCACTTGGTCGCCATAGCCAACTGTGTCACAGATGGTCAACTACAATAAGAAATCAAATCTATTTTGTTAACTCTATAATATGCTGTTATTATAGCAAAAAAACTTAGCTATTTTGCAACTATATTATATATCTATAATTTGTGAAAAATATTGTAATACTAGAATTTGCTACAAGGATTCTTTAATTAGTAATCTTAATGCTGAGAATTTGATTGTATCAACATATCAGTGGAAAGTTAAATATGTACGTAAACTATTTATTCCATAATAATCAATCAAATATAACAGGTATAAAATTTATGGACACATAACTTAAAACCAGTATCCAAATGTGATTACATAAATTAATTTTACAATAATTATTTATGACATTGGTTTTTTGAACCATAACAAGAAAAACTAAAACAGACAATGAGCAAGATTTTTAATATTTTGACTGTATAGATTAAATTACAGTGACAAATTATTAAAAAGTTCTGATTTACCTTTAGCCTAACATTGCTTTCCTGGAGTTCATAAGTATGTGCTTTCAACTTGACAGTAGGCAGGTTGTGTGGGCTAGGGGTAGACTCGAAATTGGTGTTGAATAATGAGTCCATTAGAGTGGACTTACCCAAGCCAGTTTCACCTGATTAACATATCCAGTTCATAAATTAATTTGCTTCATAACATAATCGATTTCTTCACATTCATATCAATAAATTTCCCTTGTATAAATAATTGAGGATATTAATTCAAATAAAGATAATTTATAAATTATAGTATTCAGGAAAACAAATACAGAATTGTTGTCATTATCAGACTACAATTTTGTTAATTAAATAACGAAATATGTAGTTACAACAAACTTTTCTCATAATTCTATTGGGTTCAACTGATAAGGTCTGTTAATAAATATTTACGACATATGCCGTAGGAGGAAAGTAATAATGAATCACTCACCAATACATAATATATTAAAGACAAATCCATTCTGTACGCTCTTGTTTACTAGTTGATCCGGCAGGCTGTCGAATCCGACATGCCCCGACAACTTTAACGTACGCATTGCAGTCTCCACCTAAAATACCAAGATTATAACACTACTCAATATATTTATGTTCGCTGTTGACTCATCCATAAAGTATGTACATCGATTAAGCTATTTGTTTTCCAAACAATTCATGCGCGATAATGTTTTGTTTTTATTCATGCTTAAATTAAACGAAATTTTAACAACCATATCCTTTAATAAGCAGCGTTCTCCATTGATATCAATGGAGAACGCCCAAGCAGTGACTACTGTTTAGAATACAAATATATTAAAATATTGCGGTGATAGCGACCGGTCGCAGTAAGTGAATTTCGATACTCGAAACTTATTTAATATTAAAATAATTTTACTTACTTTCATGGGCTCAATATCTATCGCTGCCATTTTACGTGAATTCACATTAACAGCTACAAGTACACTAAAAAAATGGTGAAAGATGCTGTAATTACCCACTGTCACTGCCAAATGTCAATTGTAAATAACAACTATTATGTCAAATTGTAATGCGCACGATCTAAGTTATAGGCATGCGCACTGTCTAATTTCTGAGTTCAATTGCGATTGCGGTAAACGAGGGAAAATCGGTAGTGTTTCCGCTTTGGTGTTGGTGTCAGTCTTATAAAATATACATTAAAACCTATATTTTAAAAATGATTAATTGATTATTTTCAGAAAAAAATTAAGTTTAAATTCAAACTAAAGTTATATTTTTAAAAGTGTCAAATTTAAAAAATCTTAAGTCATATTCTGTTACCATACTTAGCATAGACCTTTTAAACTATGTATATCATATTTTTGTATAACACAAAATACATATATAGATATATATTGTATAATATGTATTTCAATTTATAAATACATATTGAATATAAAATATTTATATTGAAATTATCGTGACTACTTTTATTATATCAAAAGGCTTAAACTTTTGTTTTTTTTTCATAAACATAAGTCTAGCAAATATCTCAGTAAATATATATACAAAACATATTATATATATACACATACAAAGAACAGATACAAGATACATATATGACATAAACAAATAATATACAATACATTAAGAACTTATTTTTAACAAATATGTTGTGTAAACGTATTGGCAAATCTAAAATTTAATATTATTAAATATATTGGAAAATTTATAATGCGTTGGCAACATTGATTCAAACCAAAATGGCAGCAAGGGATATCAGCGCGTTATCATGTGAGCCGATGTAACAATGTTTTTTTGAGTTTTACCGTCGTGAGTGATATTGCAATTGGTGAATTAGTGAATTGTGACTTAAATAACCATGGCGGATCTAAAATCACCGCCTTTTAGTGATATAAAAAGACCTGAGGAAGTCGTTCGAATGACGACGAACGATAGCCTGAAATTTGCAGTTCTTATCGGATTGATAGAAGTCGGCCAGGTAACCAACCGTGAGGTGGTGAACACAGTATTGCATCTGGTAAGCCTTTTCATTAAAAAAATCATTATATCCTTCAATAGAAAGGAATTCTATAATCTCATATGATAGGTTACTACATGTCAGTCGCAAAATATTTTTGTTATGTATTTAAATAATTCTTATTTGAATAAACATTTTACTGAAGATTTTTTTAATCAATATAGTATTAGAAACTTACCGTGCCTCTGCAAATTTATTATATTAATCGATTGCGTTGTTAGTAATGACTACAAATTTCCACCGGTCGAGTTTGTTTTGCTAATATTATTAACTTTATCTAAACGGTTAAGGTTTCATAAATTGTTGAAAGATAACAAAATTATTACAACACATTTATTCTTAAAAAATTAGACATTATTTTTATCCGACGTTTAATTAAACATAGTTGAGGACGAATTAATTATTCACAGCTAAGTAATCGAGACGTGAAATTTACTGCCGCAGTCGAAAATAATATCTTCAACAAGATTTCGTAAACTAAGGCTAAATACATAGTAACTTAAATTTCTTACACGAATTTTTTTATTGAAAAATTAGTAGATTAATAATTTTGATGAACAATGGTAGTTTCATCTAATAATTTTAAAACACCGAAATGTTTTTTTTAGACTTTCTAACAGTGCATCTAAACATTATATTTCATAAAAACAATATAAAGAACACAAAGCTGGGCTTAAAATTATATAGCCTAGGGCTTACTATTGCAAATTTACTAGGACTATTTTGTTAGTGATAAGAGATAAAATATTTAATGAAAATCAAACATAGTTTTTTAACATATAAACATAATAAGGTCATAATCAGAATAGATGCATGTTTTGTATAAAAACCTAAACTAGTTTTTATGTTACAGTTACCAAGGTGAATATTTATTTCAAGTGATCTGATCATATTTTGTGTCATATGCTGTAAATGTACAGTACATTTTCACTAGCAATTAAATTTTTACCCTGTAAAATATACATTATATTATACCTTATATATACTTATATTACATTATATTATACCTTCTTATAAGGATAATTTTTTAGAGTAAAGATATACTGAGAGAAAAAGATGTTACTTGAAATAAATGAATACTATGAAATTAAAATGGAAGAAAAATAGATTTTTTACCATGAGAAGTACTAAAATAATTCATTAACTATCGAGAAACTAAAATGTGTACCTATATGTTATATTGTAGACAATTGATCCACATAATATATAAGTCATAATTAATGAATGTAATTGTTATTAAAATATATAATAAAGATTGTCTAACACATAAATTATATTTGATGATTTTCTTGATAAATGTTAAAAAGCTAAATGTAACTTAAGTACATAAGGTACAAATTTTGTAAGTTTCTGACATACATATGATCATCATCATCATCATGATTCCAGCCGTAAGACGTCCACTGCTAGACATAGGCCTCCCCCTTGGACCTCCTTGCATACCTGTCGGAATAATTCCGACAGGTTATTATTTATATTATAATTATTCCGGAAGACGCTGGTTGCAGGTCGCCTCCGACAGGTTTTTTTGCAAGTTCTATAATATTCAACTTTATTAAATTAATGTGCGACCTATTTTCTAAACATAATATTTTGTTTGAATAAAATTATAACTGCCACATGAGATTGCCGCATGCCTACAAGCCTCTACTACAATAATACGTTTAAATAATATACTTAATTGTTTCATTTATAAACAGTTAAGTATATAATTATTAAACGTATTACACCAACTCTAAAGTCTCCTTTTGTCGTATCTCCCTTTTTCCAGAACACCCCATCACAGCGAGTATCGGAATACTTGGCGTCAACTTTTCCGTGATATTCAATATCGAGGTTATCTGAAGAAAAATTCTAAATTAGCCTCCAAGAAGCTTAGGAGTGCTAATAGGGCAAAGCGTCACTTCACTACTGGCCATCGTTTGCAATTCTATAAAGCGCAAATTCGGCTTCATATGGATTTTACAATATTTTTAAATCATTTCTTAATTAATTAATCAATACTTTTTATACAATATTTTATTAATAGTTAATAATAAACTATTAAAAATCCCAAAAAAATTACAGCTTCCTCTAGATCGCATTCAGCGTAGAGAAACTCGTAATGTTGACGACCTGATCCTTTTCGATCAGCTTGACTCTTTAGCGTTGCGTAGAAATGTTTCTCTGCTCATCATCTTCTATCGCATTTATCACTGGGAATGTTCGGAGATGTTTGGATTGATACATGCAGTTGAATTTCATAATCGAACATCGAGGTACAATACAAAGTTTCATCGTTATCACCTCGATGTTTGTCGTTCCATACCTGAGCGTTTCAAGGCATTTTGTGCCGCGCACCACCTCTCTGTGGAATCAGCTACCAGCAAAGGTATTGCCAAACCAATACGACTTGGGGACCTTTAATAAATGAGCGTATCTTTTCCTTAAAGGCAACGCACCCGCGGCTCTGCAAGGGCTAGGGCTATCCATGGGCGGTGGACCGCTTATCCCAGGTGAGCTTTCTGCTCGTCTGTCACCATTTCCATAAAATAAAATACTTGATATCCTCTCTCACTCTGAGAAACACAGTACAAGTACCGTTTCACGCTGTGAGGTGAGTGATTCTGTGAGCCCTTGGTATCACTTCGAACGAGCCGGCCCAAGTAGTGCGCCAGCATATGCTTCAGCATGGCTCTTCCACGGGTGGAAATTATTTTAAATTATAAAAATAATTATGAATAATTAATTATATTTCGAATTTATTTTAATAGATCGTAAAACGTAGCTCCATTTCCATTGTGCTGCTTTATATTCGATGTTTTTGAAAGCTCGATCGAAATATTAGCAACGACTAATAATGAGATATGACACTACTTCCTATGATGTCGCGGGATTAAATATATATATAGTATAATAAAAATAATTCGATCTTGAAACATCATGGATTATATATATAATAAGCCATTCTGTATCAAAGTGTATTTTCTAGTTGCTGGAGAAATGAAGCAAAATTTGTTTGGCTTCACTTTACAACACAACACACTTAAATTAAGTAATTCCTCCGATTACCTACAATTGTCTAATTAAATGGCGTATCCAATTATTATTGCAAAGAGAATTTGCTTGTGACTTCAGCTCACCGACTCACGGCAAACTCCGAGGCAGAGTCAAGCAATCATTGCTCTATTTCCTCTCGTACGACCGTAGTCTGTGATAGATGAACGTTATTTATTATGCAATTATCGGGAAACGGGTAATTTATGCATAGGGCTGTTCCTCCAACAGTTTTTTTTACCGGTATAAAAGGTTTTCTAGACGCAGAAAAATATACTATGGTTAAGTTTTATTTAATATATTAAATTGAACGCTAGAAAAGAATAAAAAATTGTATGCATACAATGTGTGGTTAAATCTTCCATTATTAAAAGTAATATTTATGGTATAAAATAATTAATGGTATATGTTTCACAAAAAAACAAAATCAGACTGGCTTAAAAGTTGCTGACAAAAGACAAGTTGAATCCGAGATGCAGACTAGAGCTACCAGGCGGCACATGTTTAGCAAATTAGAACAGGGTTCGTTAATAGGTAAATAATTACGTTAAGCTTGTACGTGCAGTGAAATTGCAATTTAGTGCCTCAATCTTAGTGTATCTAACACACTACACTATACAAGCTTAACTCTAATTTGTCTAGTCTTTATTTTACATCACTAAATACATACGTATTATTTAAATGCTTTTGTGATATATGCTCGATTTCATTCCGTAATTTATGTGATTTTTAACCAACCAACAACGTTCCTAAATCGGTGTGTAGTGTTTTCCAAGTTCCACCCTTATGACGTTCTTATATAAATGTTTCCATAGCGTAAAAGATAAAATTAAAAATATTAGCTAACGCATAATGTTTATCGTCTATTTAAAAGTGTTTAGTTATTGAAATCTCCCAGGACGATTGCGGCTCTGCGCACCTTTTGTGAACAAATTCAAAAACTATACATTTAAAAAGAAAAATCCGAATATATATCAATTTAACTATTGAATATACTACTTAATAAAGGTTGAAACAGTGTATTGAAGGGCTTCACAAATAGCGATGTGTACAATCGTGGGTGTGTATTTGATTCCGAAATTCCGTTCAAGAATTAATGCAATTCTTGATCGGAATTTTATAACTTCTGACATTGATTTAGACAGATAACTAATCTACACGAATTAGCAGATGAATGTTGAATATAAAAACATTCATTCGTATTATTCTAGTGTGCTAAAAATAAACAAAGAATTCCATTGACCAGCGCAATTGGATAAAATCTATAATTGGTTTGAATTAAAAATATGAGCTATATCCAATCATTTTCTGTTATGTATGCATCATCGTCCATGAGACGCATATTAAGTGTAAGCAGCCGTATAACTGCTAACTGCTAACAATAAACAATTCTTTCGCTTCTTGTACACTCAACGAGGACAATAGTCTATTATTCAAAGTGATACATGGCACAAAGAATTCTGATATTTCATAGAGAAATCGCGTGCAAATCGAAAGAGAGAAAATAGAGCGAAAAAACTGAATTAGCGTGAAGACCTGGAGTTGAGAAATGTTTTTCGTCAATTCTGTCAAAATTTTTATGAAATTGCAGCGTACGCTCTCTTATTACAAATAAATATTTATAAATAACTATTAAGGCATCAACTTACTTTAGTTTGGTAGCATATACCTTATTATTCAATTGAAATCGTTAGTTTTTGTTAGTGAAGCAAATGTTTTGTTCTCCTAAGATCAGCGTAAAACTGCTGAAGTGACAACCAGAAATGCAAGGTCATGGTCAAGAGTTTCCGATGAGGCAGATATGGCGCAGCTAGAAACACATTCTCATATTATATACTTTCTTTTAATACGAAAAGTAGAAATATACGCTACAGAACCGGTCCTTAAACCACTAAGTTATTGATCCCAGCCACTGACTATGTTTTATACGTCAGTGCACTCGTCAAGACAATGGGATCGATGCCTGTCTGATACGCATTTGTTCATACATATCCCTTAAAATTGTTTTTTTTTAACATTTTAGTAAAAAAAAAAATCTAAATTATCCTAGACTGTTAAAACGTATTCACAAAAACTGTTCATTTACTGAAAGAAACGTACGTACTTAAAATTATAGGATCGTTCCACGCGATTAAAAAGCGTGAAGTTATAATCGTTTAACGTATTGTCACATCGGAACTATACATATTTAGCAATACCGTGTGATTCCGAATGGAATGCAATGCGACAACAGATCGAAAATTGCGAAAAATTCCCTTTGAACGGACAACGTACCGCTTCTAATTTTATATATACCAAAAATAAGTTAAATAAAAAATTATAATGTAATTGGAATCACTTGGAACAATATTTTTTCTCAGTTGTATACAATTAATTAATTGAACGTGGACACTTCGTTAGTTTGACTTTATTGTAATTTATAACAAACGCACTCAATTAGTTAAATTATGTCTTCAATGACAGGCATATGAACGAATACTACCGTGTGACTGCACCCCGTTCCCAGAGGCATCAGTAATGAAGATTGGGCGTCGGCCAAGGCGTCACGTCACTTTATTTGTCTTTCAAGCCTCCAATTAATGTCTGCTGCTCTGAACTGGTGTCTTGTTACTTTTTTTCGTGAAACCTATAATTATGAAAACTTAAAGGTTTTCCTTCAATAGTGAATGGTTTTTAATGCTGGTGGGCCGGATGACTGAGTGCAGTTGTGAATCTGACATTTTGCAAATACCTAGTCTATAAAAACTTATGTTGTATCATTTAATTCTAATTAAGAGATTCACATAAGGTTTGCTTTAAAATGGAAATCAGCGTAGGCTATGTATATAATTCCTATTTTTTTAATTTCAAATAAAACACAATTTTTTTCAGAGGGCGTTCATCGTGAATGCGATTTATCCAAACAAATGTTCTGACACCATAATAGTTATGATTAACCTTGCTTAATCAAAGAGCACTCTTTCCGGTGCATTCATTTACAAAATCTGATAGCCAAGTCCTTGCCGTACATTCGAACTAAGTATGTCGCAAGTTACGGGTGTGATGCAAAATTAAATTTTAAAATAAATATCAAGTTTTTACAGTAAATACATATAACTTTATGTCGGATCAGTCAGGATTGACCATTAAAAATTTGTGCCGAAAGTTTAAAATAGTTTTTGTAAGACCGTTGTGATTTCCCTAGGATTTTACAACTCCAGTATTTTTATGATGTTATCTGAGCATTGGTGGTTTTGTTAAAAATAATATAAATTGATTGGATGATATTAAACCGCCACCTCTTGCGCTTACAGTCCAATATAAGCAACGCGGGCCAGGAGGCGACAGGTCGATATGACGTCCGCTACACCTCATTAGGCACAGCTGAGCATTAATTATTCTCATTAGAGCAGGCCTTGTTGCTCACACTCGCAAAAAACGAATAATGATTAGGCACGTATAGGAATTTTTTGCGTCTGGAAATAGGAAGGTATTTTGTCAAATTTAGAACGGTAATTATAAAACAGCTGACATTAAAGATGAGGTAATTCTGTGCCTATTATCGATTATTGATGATAATTATCATAGGACATGGTTGTCATCCATAGTTCGTAGGCATCCGTAGCAAGGTTAAGCTGTATGTCACATAATAAACATATAATAAAATACGAATCTTCATTGGTGTGATCTATGAAAATCGTCATCATAAATTTGATAATATGTCATCTTTTTAATTGAATTAGTAATTAAATGTCAACTCATTAACATAGTTACATATCAATTGTAGTTAAGTATTTCTTAGTCATACATCAAACATTGGTATTTGATAAACCTGGCTGTTCCAGATTGGTATGTAATTAATTGAAGTTTCATTTACTTAGTACCGATTTGTGAAGCCTTTGAGTATGCCGAAACAAGCCTGCTGGCATCGGGGTTGTGTTAATGATACCTCATTTTGTGGAACAATGTAATTGCTTTGATGTCGTAATTCCTGCCAAATAAAGGTGTAACAGTTTGATTAGCTAATATCCTCAGTAATAATATATAATCGTAATGTTAAATTGCTTTTGGACTAATCAAATAGGAAAAGGGGAAATACACACGTCATCTGACTATTTATTCACTGCCAATAGTGTTAATATGATGAAATGAATGTACTTAATCCATTATCTAGAACTTGTGTATGAGATAAGATAATGTCTTAACGTGATTATTGGAGTGTTTAATGTATATTTTAATGTTTAGTGCATAGGCTCCGTTTATAATAAATCTTCTTGGAACGGATGTACATTTTTGACGGATTTCGTTCAAGGCAACAACAGATTTTATAAAGATTGTGTTCGAGTACTACGTCGAGTGACTGTGCTAGTTGTTGTGGAACTAACATTCGGCTTTGAAAAATATTTTTCCTTATAGAAGAATCGACGAGTATAGGGACTAATATATTGTTTTTCATCGAAACAACGCTCTATACACGTTATTAAAAATGTCGATGAAAAAGAACATTAATAAAATTATATATATTTTTCATATAGGAAAAGAATAATGTAATCTCTGCTATATACTATGACAACAAAACATGCAGTATTGTATGTTTACACGGTGAAGCAATCTCAAAGCGGTTTATCTGCGACCCAGACATGGCTCCATCTTAGTACATTGAATAGTGATGCGGTCTAATCTGCTCTCCGTGACGGAGGTTAGGGAAAGCTTTTAATCAGAACTAGATAACAGCAGCATAATAAATATATATTTTGTCTATATGTGGTATCCTATTCTGGTCTAGTAATTTATTACTTTGTCTTTTTTTATTCAATTTTTTTTTATTAAACACAGTACAAGTACCATTTCACGCTGAGTATTCTGTCAGCCCGTGGTATCACTTCGGACGAGCCGGCCCAATTAGTGCGTCAGCAAATGCTTCAGAATGGCTCTCCCAGGAAGAGGAACATGTATTGGAAATTAACATTATCTATTCATATGAGGTAAAGTCACTAATGCCAGACAGTGACCTAAAGGATGACACCTACGAAAATATGTTCTTGTATGTATTAAAACCATTTCCAGTAAAATGACTCATATTACAATATCATAGGACAGCTAGCACCATCAATGAATTTTGAATTATAAAATTTTAAAATATCGACGGTCGTCGTATTCATCGATCGCGTCACCGAGTGAGCACTCGTTCCGCGATTTCTTGTTTTTATGGTTTAGGACGCCGAAATTTAAAGGTGAGTTTTGAATCGATATTTATTTCGATAGTAGTATATATAGTATATTGTAGTGATAAACACGGTATTCTTGTTTGCCAATATTTGTCTGACAAATTATGGTATGTCTACTAGTAGTTCCAAATATAATGAATATAGCTAATTGATGACAGGTGTGTCACCATTTGTGTTTCAATATGTTAAACTGTTGTATTAGGTTCGGTACGATTTTGAACTCTATTCCCAATGAAAAGATTAATGTTGAGATATCAACAATTTTGTGTCATTTTAACTAAAGGTAGACATGGTGTCTATTATTGGAGTATACATGATGTCAATTATTGGTTCTATTGTTCCAGACTGATAATTATGCCTCCAATAAAAAGACAGATGTTTCGCTACACTGAGGCCGATAGGCTGATATGGAAGCCGCTATTCTAAAAATCAAAATCTACAAAAATCACAATTAACAGTCCTCTATTCATTGATAGAGCCATCAAGTCATTATAATAGGCCTCAAGAAAATAGTTCAAAGAATTCAGATAATACCTCCATTTAAAAGAGCATTGTTCTGGCTAGCTCCTAAATAAACTCTAAAAGTTCTATCTGTTGTATCATCTTTGGAATGGCAAAGCTACCATGAAAACAAAAAGAAGAAAAAGACTGACTTTGAGGAAGAGAAAAAAATAAGAGCCGATGAAAGGAAAAAAGATTAAAAAGCACAAAAACTTAAGATTGATAACTTAGTCGTTGATGCACCAAATATGATTATAACTGGTGATAGAATTAGGTACAAATTGGATAGTGCCTTAGAGGTTGATGGATAAGTAATTATTATCTAATTTATTTAAGTATATCAGGCACACTGATGCCCTTAAAATTCCAACTGCATTAATGCAATTATCACCCGTGGGAGAGCCATGCTGAAGCATATGCTAACGCACTAATTGGGCCGGCGCATCCTAAGTGATACCATGGGCTCACATAATACTCAGCATGAAACGGTACATGTATTAAGTTTCGCAGAGTGAGTGAGGATATCGGAGGCCCTTACAAGTGCTGCTTATGCGGCTTAAAAAGCCGGATACGCAACCAATGCGCGGAGTGTGGTGTGGTTGCTTATGGGCGGCGGTATTCTCTTACCAAATAGGAGACCCACCTGCTCCTTTGTCCTCTATAGAATAAAAGAAATAAATTAAAAATTATGTCCAATATTAGTGCATTTGACTATCTACTTATGGTGATTTTCTTTGTCTGTGCGTTATCTATTAGTACTAAGACAATATGCCTTTTTTAATGAATGTTTATAATAATTAAAAATATGTTGATTATTGGAAATTTATTTCAGATTATTTTTTATTTAAGATATTATTATTTATTTAAGATATTTAAGATACACTGCATTCATATAAAAAAGCTGTGATTGTAAGCTGTGTTTTGTTGTGTTTTCATTTAAGTGCATCCAGCATTAGTGGCTTTACCTTAATTAATAATAAAAAATATTTCACTAAAAATAACGTGTTTGATTTTATATGTAGTAATTTATTCGAATTTATTTAGTATCATAATGTTTGTTATGAGTATTATATTTAACTTTACTTTCAAGGTCTATTTCTTTTTATATAGGTTTTCTTAGAAAAATCATATGAAACGGCGTTAAAAACTATCGGTCTGTGAGGCCATAAGCGAGTGTCATTATAAGGTGTCAAAAAAATTGGCGCGGGGTAGGAAGGTAAATGACGACAAAGACCGTATCTTACTGTTAACAGTTTTTGTAAAAGCAAAAGTGAGTCGTTTGTAACGCCAATATTTCTAGAGAATAGAGGTTGGAAAATTAGCATAAAACAGATTATGAGGTACTAAAGGTTTTTATTATTATAGATTTTAGCTTTATGTCTTAATATAAAAGAAGTGAGAGTCTGCTAGTGGGATTAATGTTTGGTAATAACCTATTCTTATTCACAATTTTTATTTGTTTTAAAATTATATTATTCTTAAAATACAACGTCAGCAATGGTATTGAACGTAGTTTATTGTTAGTTAAGATCTCGCACTCGCTCGGGTGCTATTCAAAAGAAATACTGCTCCGTTCCAAAAAGCTTGTCCAAAGTTTTTGCGATAGTATTTGTGGTTAGGCAGTGACCTTCGTAGCGCATTGATTTGTGTGGTGGCGTGGTCTTGGGGTGTGGTGGACGTAACACCATACCAATGATATTTAGGTTGGTCGATGCGAGATTGCCAGCACACTGTATTTATTTCACACAAGTCCACTAACTTAAGTTGTGTGTTATGTTATATAATCTAATTGGGTTTCTGACTTGAGCCGTGGAGATTTTTTTTCTAGATTCTAATAATTAACGTCAGATCTGTTTCAATAGTTCATCTATATATAAAATCAAAGCCCATTCAAAAGTTATATTGAAATATAAGCAAGCGTATTAATAGATATTCTTTTATTATTATTTTTGTATTAAAGTTAGATTGTAATGTTTATATACTGAAAGTAAAGTTAAATATATAGAATATCCAATGTTCATTATCTCTATTCATCACTCTATCATTTTCATCTATACAATTTAGAGAATCGACACATTACTTAAATTGTTTTTCTTGTTCCGGTTCTCATGTTTATAAAGCGTATAATTTAAATGTATATTTAGGCTCCTAATATGAATTGCACGACCTGATATAAATTGCAGAAACCACTGCAGCAGCGTTCTAAAAAATTTATTAACGAAATAAAATTAAAATTGGGAACATTACTGTTTCGTAGTATTAATATTATAGGAACCACCTTTATAATATTGGAACCACTCCAATTAAGTGGTGGGATAGTCAAGAGTCTTTAGCTGATTTAGATCTAATTTAACTGAACATGCATACATATTCACATAGAGAGTGGAAAATGTATTTCTTTTGTAAGTTTTACCTATATGGTGAAAGATATACGCAAAAAGAAGTTAAGCTAACCAGTCTAACAAAATATTCTTCGGCTTTTATGTTAAGGTAAGTAGGTATCGGGTCGATGCTCTAAAATATCTTTTTTTTATTATATTTTTATGCCGAAGAGTCCTTTTGTTGTTCTAATGAATATCAAATCTTCCATCTCTAGAGACATCTATTGTTAATTATGTGTACTACTATGTCAATGTCATGTGGGTTCTTTTTGGAATAGTTAGTCGTTTACAATCAAGCAACGTGTTTAATTTAATATCTGTCAATAATATATCAGAGATGTTCGGTTTTCTCAAAACGGTTTAAGACGATACGATTGCGATTATATTAATAAAGCGAATGAATAAACCAATCAAAACAAGCTTACCTATTGCTTGCCCCGTAAATGCTCGTGTCCGCAAACAGTCAGGGTGAGACCGGGGCTCGGCCTTTCGGAGCCTTCATTTAGAAGGACAACTCGTTTGTTTCAATGAGGTCACCTGCTGGCCTATCTTGCGAAAGGTATTAATCCCATCGTGTTTTGAACAAATGGCAAATAAAGAAACGTAGGCAGCAGAGTTTTCATTAGTATTGTGTAGATTTTATCCTGTAAAATGATTATTTATTTATTTACAAAATTATCAGTCAGCTTTTATATCACTTCGTATATCCAAAAGCCTATACGTGATTCAAAGGATGAAGAATCTGTAGGAAATGATGTTTCTCAAGATGGCAAATAAAATAGCTACAATCAGTGGCACCAGTTAATTCGTAATAAAATTTAAATATTTGAAGTAATCTATTAAAATTGTTAAATCCATAGGTAATTTTATCACATTATATGAAGTCTAATTTTGCTATTGAAAATAACGTGGAGTGTGCAAGTGCCTTGGAAGGATTAGGCGATGATCCAATAAGCGTGAAATGAGCTGCAGCGGTGACACGATCGATACGACTATACCAACCAATGCTCTGTCTAGTAGGTATAGCACATGGCTGAGTATAAGTGCCTCTGTTAGGCGTGCTCCGTGGCTTTTATGTATTGAGCGAAGCCTGTATCTTAAGGTTTTATAGTGAATAATAACTTTATATGATAGTAAATACATGATATACAGAAATATAACATATACGAGGAGATTTTTTCAAAATTAAAATATATTAAAAGAAAATAACATACAAATCGATATAATAATAAAAATATAAGTATATTAAACGTTTAACTAAATTATGAAGCTACCTCTAGGAAAATTTCCAGCTTCGCTCGCGCTACTAGATAGGTATAAAAATTTACGATTGCTGGCACTAAAACTATTATATTTCTTAAATAATTTATTGCTACTTCGGTATAACTTTAATAATAATATTAGCTTTGATTTACAAATACTGTTCAACTTATATACTAACATAATTTTTTGAAAATATTTATTCTTCTTATAACTATGTAACCCATAGCTTGTCGCAACAATAAAATAATTTTATATATCATAAAACACATTTGAATTTTAAGTATAGTAAAGCGATTATATTTACATATTATTATTTTTTGATATATTATTTATGATTATATATTTTATTATTAACAACGTTATTGATAAACATTGTTCTACTTGTAGGTACTTCTGTCACTCTATCGCTGATGTGCATTTGTTGTTAAGAAAACGAGACAGAACATTTTAAGTTGAGTTTTGCTTGCAGTAAAATTTTATAAGTAATGGAGTTAATAAACCAGTTAACTAACAGTTTAAATTTTATATGAATTTCCTCTCATAAGTTCGCCTGATATATCCTCGAGCTAAAGTGACAGGCTGAACTTTTTGAAAAAAATAAATTAAAAATTCAGATTTCACACCCAGGGTTGCGTTGAATATATCGTTGAAATATAATTAAAATGTCATAAAAGTTAATATCCTTAATTTAAAGTACGTTTAATAATTATAATTATGGAGTATAAGTCGTCGGTCGATATGCTACTTTTCTTTAAGTTTAGGTAGTTTTAGATGCGATTTCGCTCGAGTGTGTCTGATGGTTTTTCATTGAAATATTTTGGAATACGATGAAACTTAGCTTTATAAGAAAATAGATGAAGCTTTTACGAATCCTAAGATATCTTCAAAGATAACTCCTATCTATCGGAGGTTTTCATGTCTTCAAAGTCATTTCTTTGCATTTTTATTATAAAGAATCAAGATAGATATGAATGCGCAGGGTACTAATAATTCCTGACTATTAATGATTTTTTATTGAAAGAAAGTTCATAATAAATAAAGAAATGATATACACTACGGAATGACTTTTAACTTTCTCGTTCATGAGCAGTCACTCGGAAACGTATGCCTAATCAACTATCTTACATACAATATAGATAGCGTATAGATAAATAGGATAGCATACACAAAGATATTTTCTACATACATACTCAAGGATTTCCCAATGTATTTAAGCCATTAAAGTATTTAATGCATACTACGAAGTGCTAAATTAGTGGAGCATATCTAAACGTAACTCGCCAGCCCTGTTCTTGTATGTCACAGCAGGTCACTCGGATACGAGCGTGCTATTAAAATTTTAAAGTCGCTGAATTAACTTACATACTTGAAATTCAAAAGGATTGCTTTTATGTGCCGGATTTATGATTGGCTTTTTGGCAAATTAGGTTTACCTCAACAATATTAGTGTAGTAGCAGTAGATTTTTGCAACAATTAGTCATAGTCCACAACTTTGCTAACATCATTTCATTGATTATTACATTTTTGATAATAGTACTATAAACAACAAATACCCAATTTTTTATAAATTTATAATTTTTGAAAAAAGGACGGACTGCGAATGTAAAACCAGTTTAAATTTTTTAACAAGATGTAGGTAGGTTGGTTGGGGTTTCTACTTACGGAACAATTTAAACCGCGACCTTTGTTCAAATGAATTTTTTGTTTAATATAATTTATATTATTTAATTGAAAGTGACTTTAATTTATGAAATGTATAGATAGATAGCTAATAAAATCTAATCAAATATAGCATTGTGAATAAGCTCGAAATCTAACCAAATCAGCTGGCTTTCAATAGAACTTAGCTCCAGTGATTGTTTAATTATTGGCATCATTGGTAAGGAAGGTCACCGGCTGTAGGCAGATTGAATTTAACACAATGGCTCCAGGGCGGCAATCAGAGTCGATAGATCCTGAATGTGACCACTAACGAGGGACGTTATGGCTTCCACACTCGGCAATGTACATTTGTTTTCCAAATAAAAGGCGCTCAAACATTTAAAGAAAAATACCTAAACTCATACATGCCTCACTTGACTCGCAGGTTTAGATAGAGTTTAAAAATTATTTTAAATATATAAACAATAAAATAAATATATTTTTTATAAGTATTCTATAAGAAACGATTACAAGTGGATTAGATCTAATGAAAGATGTTTGCTGAAATATTATTACTTTAGCCAAAACATCCACATTATATGTTCAATTCAGATATTTAGACGGCTTTGTTATGGGTTGGCAGGCGGAATGACAACAAGTGATGTTGTTGGCCGGGACAAGTTGAAAGCTACGCAATTAAGTGGATGTCACTATCATCAAACTCGATACAACTGAAAAATAACAGAAATCCATGCATATGCAGTCGTAACCTCCTTTTATTGCAAGTAGTATTTTTTCGCTTGGTTAGTACTAAATTTATATATATTTTTAAAATTCTCAATCTAAAATAAACGTGTTTTGGATGATATTTATATCTTAAAATTTTATCTAAACTTTTAATTACTGGTGAAATACTAACGCACGATTCTATATTTTAAAAAGCTACTTATAGATTTTTTATTACTCAAAGAGTCTAAATTAAATTTTAAAAATTTGCAATATAGAAAATAGTTCAAGAAAAATCAAAAATAATGATGAATTGTAATCTGGATTATAAAACTACATATATGGTAATCTCAGGTTTTTACACGCATACATACCGCGCTACTGATAATCGGCCACTTGTTCACTATCATAGGGTAGTGCGTCCTCAAGCCGACGTGGGATAAGTATGTAGGCCGTTGAGAGTGATCAAGTGCTTGTGACAAGATTTATGTGCCCAAACCCGCCCGTTATTACAATGTCGTGCACAGGGCTATTCCTTAAGGTAGTTCTAGGTCCTTTCTTTCTAGTTTAAATCTATTCAAAAACATTTTTACAAACAAATGATTTTTTTTAAACTAATATATCATGGAGTTTTTGTGAAACCAACATGTTGCTATATATAGCAACATGTTGGTTTCATGTTGGTTTATATATATATAATATTGTGATGAAAAAGAAACTACAGACGTTTATCCTGGAATCTGTTTTTGTAAGGATTATAATGTATGCCTACAGATTGCTACAGCGTAGACATGCTACGTGACTCGACGATCACGGCTGTGCTTTTGTTACAATAAACTTTCGTAGGGCTTCCACTCTTTGTAGAACAAAATGATTTTATAAAACCACTCGTAATAAATTTACAAACCATTACTAACAGCTTACGGTCTATAAATATTAGAGATGGCTGACTGGATACTTTCATTGAACGCTTTTCATCTCACTTGTATATGGGAAACGTATTTTAAACTTGAATGGTAATCTTTTTGATATTGACATGACAATGTTATATAATATTGAAACATATACGTTATACGTTGGTTTGGGAGCCGTACATGGAGAGCCTTGCTGCGCTTTTTAGCCAGGATGAGATAAGACGAAGTGCTGTGGTTTGCCTACAGTACACCTTCTGCCGTAAACTCTTCAAAATGTTTCTTGTGTTATGGTAATAAGTGCTTAGTTAAAATGTTGTGCTAATATCAATCTTCCAACTTTCAAATTAATGATATATCAGCGCTATACTTTAATGAAGAATAACTGATCACCCAGTTAAGCTCTAGATGGTTTATTCCTATTGAAAGATTATTCCTATTCAAATTTCTGTAAAATATGAGCTAATTTAAAGTAATTTCCAAAAATATTTCTCAAGTGGCAGTATCTATATTTGGGATATAGGTCATTACAGGTAGTCGATCAAAGTGTCCGGTCACGTTAACTCGAGTCATAGAAAGGGTGTCAACTATACAGGTAATTTATTACCTGTAGGCTTGTCAATCAAGCAATGGGGTGTGTATTGAAATAAGATAATTACTACCCGAAATTATTAAAAATTATTATTAAGGATATTACCCGAAAATTTAAATAGAGTCACACATATAAATGGTAGGAAAGCGAGCCTGCAATGCTGACATATAAATTTTTGCCTATTATGAATGTAGGTAGTCTCGAATTGCAATATTAGTGTAGGTGCGTTACATATTCGTCGGCGGCAACCAGCTTCGCTTCACACCGTAATTGATTACTCTATCAGCTTACTAAGCTACGGCAACTCTGTACTAGCTATTTGCCTTCCTTAGTCTAATTTTGTATATTGTCGGAAAATGTCAGTTCGACATTTGCTGAAATTCTCTGAAATGTCGTCAAAGTTCATGGTATTTCATAATATTTAAGTAGTCTCATTAAATATAACAAACTTAACGAGACAAATAAAATGACATTTAAATAAGTCTCGTGTTTATTATTTAGAGTAATGTTATTGGATTATATCCTATGACGCTCCTACTATTTTTACTTTTTTTGCCAACAAGTTAATTTGCCTAAAATAACTCACTCCAAACAATTTAATTACAACCATCTCGTTGATCTGTCAAGCATTTCTACACCTCGCTACGTGCTTAATGTTTTGTCTCACAAAATAGAGGGTCAGAATTTTACACCGAAAGAACAATGGCGTAGGATATTCGCCTTCAAAGGATACTGGGAAGCCTTCATAATTACAAATAATTAAAAATTCACACGCTCCACGTGCGCTTCTCACCGACTACAAAGCTTTTGTAATATATTTGCAATGGAAGATTGGCTTCGTGTCTTAGAATTTGCTTGTATGCTTTGTTACCGGGAAGAGTCAACAGCTTAAAAAAATCTCAATTGAATAATATAATGGCTTTATAACTTCAAGCCAAAAATCATTGAGATCGAATCCCGGAATGACAAAATCGCGATAATGCGGAGAAAAGGAAGTTTTTAGAAGCCAGTCTGCATTGTATTCGAAAATGTTCAGCGCTACCACCGTTTATTCGAATTGTCTTATGACATAAGTACCGGCCCATTTTAGATTCGGGTCGCTTTAACTTTTCATGGCGTTCTTGCGGTCGCACTGCTTACACTTTCACGAGCTTAAAAATGTAACTTTTCTTTTGCCTTTTAAGGGCTGAACAATCGTAATACCTTCCATGATATAAACATAGTTACCAACCGACAATTTTCACGTGAGAAATATGATGTATATTTAAAATGTACTTCATACATTCCACTTGCGCGTGGAGTAGTTTTTACACAAATTTTTACTACTTCCTTGTCTTTGAATAGGTATGATATATGCTTGATGTGGGTCACGTATTGGAAGGTTCCTTAATATTTATGAGCGCCTCGTACAAAGGTCCATCATTACTAAGCATCTGACAGTTCCATTACACGGTGGACGCCTTCCATCGTACCGCAAGTGACCTTTACGATTTTATTACTAAACTGGAAACTTGTATATTATTTTAACTTCACCATATACCATCGTGAAAGCAGTTCTTAAATAAGAACGTACCTTTACTTAAAACGTTTTTGTCTACCTATCTACGTAATGAATATTGTTTGATATATAAAAATGAGGTACTAATTTGGTCAAAGGTTATCCAATTTTCTGAAGTGAAATTAACAAGCATAGGTTAAATTTACAAATAGCTCAATCAGATACACTGTTCAACTTTTTTAGTCACCTCTTGTAACGTAATCTTGAACGGTACAAGCAATAAAAGGTAGGCATCTGCAGACATGGGATGAAAAATATCACGTCATCTTCCTTAATGCAAATTCCTTTCTTGTTTTTAAGAATAAATTTCGCTAGTCACTTCGACATCAAAAAGCCAGAACGGCCAAGCAGAAAATAATCTTGGTTATTGTGCTTTTATCCAAACAACGTATAATAATATTTTCATAAAGAAATGAAAGTGTCTTCGCGAAATTTTATCATTGTATTGCTTAACATAATGTTATACGGCTAATATTATCTTTTGATCTTAACTAAAAAGTGTTATTATATAAAATTATTATCGATAATATGTTTATTTGTCGTTTGTTCAGTCAAATTTAAAATACAAAGTATCCTCCATTTCGGATATTTAATTGTCTGGCTTATGTGCATTCAGTAGAGCAGAAGAGCTTTTTATTTGACAAAAAATGTAAGTACCTTCGAGTATATTCATAATTTCATAAATGTATTCCAATCAAACACATACGAAGTTGGAATGTTTAAACAAAGGTAGCGGTAGCAAGACCAAGTTAGTGGTAACAGTATTGGATGCTATTGAATAGTATATTACAAATCCTCCTTCGGGACTGTGCTTTAGGAGTCATTGATTATTGAACTTAGATATTTAGTATTGCTTCTTATACGTACGATTAATACGCATGTTTAAGTAGGCAACATCGCTACTGACGTTCATAATTTGGTAGCAGTAACATTTTGCTATAGGTGGTATATACTTTTATACTGTACATATATGTTTATTAATAATGAAGATTCAATCCTTTATCTACTAGAGCACGCCTTACTAAAATTGTACGACTTGTTGCTAATAATAAAAGTGATTTCGTTATTCAATAGTCCACATAAAATGTATTCAATACACAGTGCAGACTCGTAAACCAACTTGTAAGCGTACCTATCTCATTTTACAAATGCTATCCGGTTCTATAACCTTAAACTTATTAGGTCTGAAATCTCTGAGAGACTTCATACAAAAAGTTTGTTATTTCCGGCCTGTAAGGCGGGTCCTTCCTCACAACGGCGATTGCGGAAAAGTTTCGTTTATTCAGGCTATTAACTTTTACTTAGCTTTATGTTATGCACGTCTTTTTTTTGCGTTTAAGTTACTTTCAATCAGGCTTTGAAAGAAATTTATTTATGCCCTGGCGTTGAAAATATATAAACTTTACGACCGTTAGATGATATTTAAGATAGGCCTTTGTTATCATAATAAATCGTATTCAATATATTTACTGTGGTAAAAGGTATATACTGTATAATATTTTTATGGATACAATTACTTATTATATTTCGCTTGTGGATATTTCGGCACGTGTTTATATCCGATTGATGGTGAGGCATGATACAGTTTCATTTGGTTTCAGAATTTTTTATTTAATTTGTCCTATTTTTCATTTGTTTTACTCGCATTATGTTGCCAAAGAAAAATCAAATTCATTGAATAAGTAACTTAAGTCTTATCATATGTAGGTCATCATCGTTAATCTTTTTACATATATTGTATTGGTGGAACAAAAACCGCACCTTTATTACTGTAGCAGGTATAAACTTCAAATACCTTCCGATAGTCACTGAGTTACGGTTAGGAAATTGAGTTAGGCAGCTCTATGCGTCCACTCAGCATTTAGTGATACACGCACACATGCACTCACATGTAGCGATTTATCTAAATATTCCATTTTATTAATAAGATAGTTTTATGTTGAATAAAGTGGTTATTAGACAACAAATCGTTAAAAGGTCACCTCAGGTAAGGAAAGAGATAATTTAGTAAATATTTAATTTAGTTATAATTATAGTTATTCTTTGATATTTTTGGTTTGTGTTTCTATATTATCATCTGTAGCTGCTAGGGTCGCTTTCGTATTCTATCCGCGCTAAAAAAGTATGTAATGAAAGAAATGTAGGAATAAATAGATATAGGCATCAGATGTACCTATAAGATGTCTGCGACACGTCAGCTGCGAATGATTTACGCGGCGTTCAACCCTTACTTGCTTGAAATTAATCCGAGTTCTTTCAACAAATGAGCAACTCGAGTAACTCGTGACACTCCTTGAAACTATCTAGTTTTTAATTATTATGGTTACATGATTAAATTATTCCGCATTGTGTTTTAATTAATGGTAGTACGACGCTTCAAGGCACGTACAAAACACGAAAATATACCTTGGTATTATTTGCAGGTGCTATTGTATAATGTATATATATATATATATATACATTATACATATATATATATAAAAAGATAGATTTTGCTTGTAGTGATTTGGAACAACCGTAAATAAAATACAACTGAGTTTCTCTGCAATAAAAGAAGCGACATTTAATGTTTCCAATTACCACGTCGTTCCCAAATCACAATTTTTACAATGTCATTTCACCACAGAATATCATACCATAATATAAGAACATACAGATACATAATATAAGAAAATTATATTTTTCTTTACATATATTTGTCAACATACATAAAAGATATTCGAGCTTAACATACAGACATTTGATATGACTATGTCCATTTAATTTTTATATTATTTCATTTTTATATTAGTAAAAAGTAAGCATAGCGAGGCTACTGGCATATTTTTATTTTGGCTTATAATTACAATTTAAATAAATGTATGTATAGTACACTCGAGGTTTGAATTCAATTTGGCAAAATGGAAACATGTTATTGGCCACGTTACCACACTAGTGTGATATATGGACGTTGTCTACAAGCAAATTGTGTTTCATTAAAATAGTTAAATGTACGTTATATGCATTACATTTTAGTACATTTATTATTGACCTTTAAGTTTGTGAACTTTTTGTTTGAATATGTAATTTAACACTAGGATATCATGATAAGATAATAGCAGCGCATTATGCGTACGGTCTCGCGTTGAATATTATACTTTTCATCTGTAGTTTTTGGACCGGCTCCTTCGAAATGATACCACGGGCTCGCAGAATACTCAGCGTGAAATAGTATTTATGGTGGTTGGAAATGGTGCCCCAGTGAGTGAGGATATCGAAGGCCCTTAAAGATGCCGCTTAATTGGCGTAAAATTCCGGCAACACAACCAATGCGTGGACTGTTGCGCAGTTTTCCTTGGGCGATGTTGTTCTCTTACTATATAAGACACCCACTTGCTCCGTTTTCGACTATACTATAAAAAAATTGTGACCGTGACAGTTCACCAAAATGTAAATAACGTAAAATTATAAATACGAAAAGACTTTGTTTTTTTATATAGTTTCATATATGACGAATAAAAACGAAAGATTTTTGTGTTCATTATTTGCAGATGTTAGCTACTAAATAAAGCTTTATTACTGTATCATCATCAGCCCATTTAAGTCCACTGCTGTACATAGGCCTCCCCCAAAGACGCCCACCCGCTAATAATATACCCCCCCATATTACTGTATATTACCTTTTTATTGTATAGATTTTTATCTATTATTCTATTTATATTCTTCGGTCTAGGCATTTTCTTAAACAGTCTGGCACTTTAGTTTTTGAGACCTTCCTAAGTGGTTATGTGATCCTTTGTCTAATGAAAATCTTAGTTTGACTTTATCTTATAAGGTCTTAGTTTATACATTCAGTTGACGGGTAAGCGTGAGTTAAATTGACACGGCTATATAGAACAGCGCACAAGTTCATAAAAGCTTAGAGCATACCTGGAACTATTAAACTTTGAGCATGCACTGCATGATGAGGTTACATTATTTAGAGGCGTCTTGCAACGGCGACGCGACAAAGCGGCGTTTATTTACTCCATTTAATATGTAGGTATTCATTACTTCTACAAAGGAAAATTCGAAATTAGAGAATAATAATTTTATTTTAAGCTACAAACAACATAGGGAAGTTAGAAATACACACAACAACGAAAAGGCAATACTAAATAAATAAAATTTAAATGAAGCATGTGTGTGGTGTAAAATGTCTCATTAATGTAATGACACAATAGAATTGATTTTATTATATATTTAATTTATTTAATATACCGGCTTAAGTCTGATGAAGAATTCTTTTACATTTCTACGTAACGTTTGTAACGTAGTATCGGGTTCGATTCCCGGTCCGAACAATTATAAATTATAATTTAATTTATATTTTAGTCGGTCTCTGGAGGGCTTGACAATTGCTGGATGAATGTCTTAATACTGTTACACCCGTGGCACGGATATGCTGAAGCATATTTGGACGCACTAATTGGGCCGGTTCGTCCGAAGTGATACCACGGGCTCACAGAATACTCAATGTGAAATGGTACTTGTACTGTGTTTCGCTGAGTAAGTGAGGATATCAGAGGCCCTTAAAAATGCCGCTTGAGTGGCATAAAAAGCCGCCATCACAACCAATACGCGGACTGTGGTGCCGTTGTCCATGGGCCGGCTGTGTTGTCTTACCTTATAGGAAACCCACCTACTCCGTTGTCCGCCATACTATTAAAAAAAATGTACCAAAATAGGTATAAATCATATCTATAAATCCTCAAAACTTAACTTGCAAAACCGATCACTAGTTTGAAATTGGAAACATGGGTGTTGGGTGCGAAATATCGTTATAGTGTCACAGATACAGCCTTCACTGAAGACCTCTACCGGCCTAGCCGGTTGTCTTGCTTTATCTCGACATTCGACATAGGTAAGACCCGGGGATATAAAAAAATGTAATTTCAAGAGATGAATTGAACGTATCGCTTAAAACTATTACATTTATAAAGCGTTTTTAAATTAAACGCGATAAGAATTTAAAACATCGTATTTATTAATGAAACGTCGAGTGCGTTCGTAGTAGCGATATTCGCCACTCGACTTGCAATATCCCGCGCTGTCAGAGGCTGATCCTCCAGCGGTAATGGCGCCGCTCGATGGATAAATATTAGCTGATGAAATATTGGCTGCTTAACTCCCCTGTTACTTTCGCCCTTTCCGTGATGCTCGAGCAAACATTGTCGGGTTAATTCATTTTACACGTTGTATACACTTGAATCTGTACCTACTGTATATTTTTATGTTTTAACGGGATAAAAGCGAATTACACACGGGTTTTTACAGAATATGAGTTCGCTATTTACTGACAACATTAAAATTATGTTGGTAGATAATGGCGCTATACTATCGTCATATGCTTTGTATGTCTTTTAAATGACATAAATACTACCTTGAATGTCATGTATTTATATGTAAATAATTGACGAGCGATTACTACGTTTGTGCTTGTGTTTTTGGTTTCAATAAAAATGTGTGAATATCATTAGATAATTGGTGTTTCATGATAATTGGTGGTCAGCAACACACCCGTGGCCCAGTCAGTTCTAGAGACTACTTTTCCTAGCTGATGCTGCGGTCTTCTTGCACAACTCGATTGTTATTTTCAAAAAAATCATCATGTTTAAAAGCGAAATTCTTTAAAATGCATCCTTATAGGTATCAAAAGTGAAACGCCGCATTTTAGGCAAATGGAAAACTATTTACAAATGGGGAATTTAATTATGGTGATGCGATGAAGGTTCGACCACTGTGTCCTGTCACGCGATGCGTTTAATTTGACTATAGTATGATGGCAGCGGTTCACAATTGTAGGAAAACATTTCGCCTGTGTTTATTATACAGTCAAATTTATTCAACGTAAATTAACCATTAATTTATTCTAGTGTTCAAATAAAATAGTGTTATTGAAAGGTCTTCCCGCCACACCTTGTCTTCTTTTAATGTAATTTTGTTACATAAAAAAGGTTCGTTTATTGGCTCGACTAGATACAGGTCGCTCGTGTGTTGGAAGACCTATATCTAATATTTCTTGTAAGGGCTATTGACATAGTTCAGTTTTTAATAACTTGTCATAAATTGAAGACAGACATGTTAGCCACGCCTGGGACATTGTTATTTATTAAATGGGTGTGAGGATGAACATCCGTCCAAAACCTTTAACAGGTATCATTCGTTGTTTTTATGTTTTTTAGGAGTTCATGAGTGCCGTAAATATTTGTTAGTGATGCGACGGACATGTAGTGAATTTCAATAATTTGGGCTCACAACTGTAGCCAGTGGTTTAAATTCGACGACCATTATTGTATGTGTGTGTTGTGTGTCAATAAAGCAGTAGGGTCTATAAAGTTAATTTTAAATTATTTTATTATTTTTTTTACATTTAATTATTTCAGATTTATTTTTTCTTAACGCTCGCTAAGTTCATAAACTATACTATTTAGAAAAAAAGGCCTATGAGTTTGGGCAGTGTTTTCTCGGCGTCTGGCAATTAAGTGTCACAAGGCAATGTCATTACGAGGACGAACGCAATAGTTAAAATGCTAACAATTTCAGTCGTATTGTGTATTATATATGGCAAGACTAATTTTTATTATACCTATTAGGTTTTGTTTACGTCATCTTATCGACTTTTGTGGAGTTAAGATTTGTAAAAAGTTTTAAAAATGTTTCTGAAATATAAACTTGTCAAGTATGCTATATAGTTAGTGTTATTATTTGTAATATGAGATATTTTAATTAAATAATTTAATTTTAATTACAAGAATTACAAAAAATATTCAATTCAATATTTTTTATTTTAATTTCTGCCTATTAATACTACTAAGTGTGCATCAAAGGTCGGCAACGACCGTTTATCGACGGCGAATCTCCTTCCCTTTTGCCAACCGATAATATGAATATTCTTAAAGTACTGTAAGGTTGGCGTAAGGTTTAAAATAAATAAATTCTCCAACCATTCGATATATTTATACATAACGTACAGAATTAGACGAAGTGCCTTAAGACGTAGGTTTTTAACCAGTGTGTGTTACCAGTGATGACTTACGGTGCGGAGACGTGGTCACTCACCTTCGGCCTCATCTCAAAGCTCAGAGTCGCTCAGCGTGCTATAGAAAGGGCTATGCTCGGAGTTTCGCTACATGGTCGAATCAGAGTGAAATGAGGAGATCCGTAGACGAACTAAAGTTATCGACATAGCCCGCCGAATTAGCAAGCTGAAGTGGCAATGGGCAGGCCACATCGCACGTAGAGCGGATGGCCACGTACCGCCAAACGCAGCGTGGGACGTCCACCCACAAGGTGGACAGACGACCTTGTAAAGTCCGCCGAAAGACGCTGGATGCAGTTCGCCTCCGACAGGTATTTATGGAAGTTCAAGGGAGAGGCTTATGTCCAGCAGTGGACGCCTTACGGCTGAAATGATGTACAAAATTAGACATCAGCTTAATAATATATGAAACTACATTATTATATCAAAATATACGAATTTATCCGATTTCAACATTGACTGGCGGGACTATTGATTTCGATTCGATTCAACTCAACGGGATTATTAAACCATACTCGATGTCTTAAAACTTTGCCAGAGCCGAACCTTCAATGTTGCTCGAATATTACACAATTTTCTATGCACGCTATACTATTGAGGTTATTTTGATACACAGTAAATAGACTTTGTCAAATTGAATTACAGTTATTACTGAATGCAACACTATTTGACTTCCTTTCTATGTTATGTTCTAGGATAATATCTACCGGAAGAGGTTATTGATTTTTATGGATTTTTCACTTGCATAGAGCTATTGCTATTATACTAGGTCTTTCAACAAGGACAGATAGTTCCTCCATTCAGCGAACACACGGCGGTGTTAATGTTCATTAAATTTGAGGGCCTGAGTCAGTTGGATCTTGTACGCAAAAAACTCAAAAGTTGAAATCTGCGAGAATTAGTTCTTGTGCACGGCGAGAAATCGACTGCCTGGAGTCTCTTGAACACTCACGTACAGCAGCGATGTTCTCGGCCGATCTGGCGTTCTTTTGACGTAAAGATGTTGGTTGGTTGTTTACCGAACCGGTTGTTTCAAATTTGGTCATCAATGGACAGTAGACTTAGAAGGGCCACCGCGTCTGCCGTAAAAATGCGCAACGTTTGCACTAACGAATAAATTAATAATTATAATTTGCTAATGCTGTTCAACCATGTAACTTGCCAAGTTGATTAGGAATCAGTGACTGTATAAGAAAAAACAGATATGACAGATGTCGCCAAAACAAAATAGCCGCCACAGATTATTAACATCGACCCGCTCTAATTGAAAGATTCCATTCTTAATTAAACTTACAATAATTAATCTTTACTTGAATATTTTAGAGAATTTATATAGAAAGCGACATGATAATTGACAAGTGCGTTAATGACTATAATATTAAAATCCCAAGATTTATTGAATGACGTTATAAGTGGAAAGATTATTTTATTATATTTAACACATGTAAATAAAATCTTGTTTGAAAAAGGTATTTAATTTATTCGATACACTGAATCCGTCCCGATAGATCGCGGCTTATTCAATACCTTGAATGATTTCAACATTTTCCGGCTTATTCGCGTTGTAACTAAAGGATTCAGGAATTTATTTGTTACTTTTGTTTTGTTAAGGAAATTCTTTTCTTAGACCCTTTTGCTTATTAGAATTATTGATTTCGCTTTAGAAATATTTTTAAAAATATGAAATGCGCCGACATCATATTAGACACATATTATATTTTTAAAATTATATTTTACCTAAACGCTCAACCAAATTGATATACATCACAGTGAATTAGATAGACCAGACGGGACGTGGTCGTTGCTTTGATTATCTCGAGTTATTTGAATAAATCTTGTTTTTATTAAATGCCATTTTTTTTCATTTTATTTATAATTTTACTTTCTATTGAAAACATTTCGGATAAATCTTTTAAAAATATTTAAGCTAGATTGATAAAATATATAAAAATTATACTAAAGTAAACTAATTAAGAATTAGATTGAATAGTTCCATAAATCTTAATAAAGTATAGGATTACATTCGACGTATATATCACTAGCGCAAGGGCGTCTCCTGCGAGACACGAATCTCGGCTTGGGCCGTCGCGGGTCATGGATCGTTAGAGTAGCTGGTCGGAAGCTCACCGGGCTGAGGCAGGCGACGTAGCTAGGTCCTCACCTCTGTGGAGAGGCAAGGTGCGTCCGCATAACTCTTTTCTGAGCGCTTTAGCACTTCAATGCATTGCCCCGATGGATTTTAATGCCAAAAGGCAATATAGATTTTTTTCCTTTATTTTTACCTATAGTTTAAAAAGTTTTAAAATTACATATTATTAATGCTAATAAAAATTATATGTATAAGCAATGCATTACTGCCATGGAGTAAATATATATAGGTAATATAATAATTTAATGGAATTTGCGAATTTACTAGTTAAGCATTATTGTAATAGTTGTAAAAAAATGACTCTGATCATGTCTTTGGACTGACCTTCAAACTTTTTATTGATATGATGTTCTTACGTATTTTTACTAAATTTTACTTAGTTTATTTTTTATATTGTAATTCGTATCTTTATGATATATTAAGGACATAATTTTCCTTTTAAATCGATTATTTCTTCAGACATCGAACCTGAAACTATTACCTTAACAGCATTCCGGGATACACTGTTACGATACTATGCATATGAGCTGAATATCAATTTGTAGGCGTGCCTCTAGTCTGAGAGCTACGCCGAACTTCCACAGACTGCGCTATTATACTCGCAAATGCCACACGTCGTAACAAGTCGAAGAAACCCGATGTGATATTATGGTACACAATTTCCTGTAGGTAAATGTTTTAAAAAATATTATGCGATACGCATATAGTATACTTGAAAGTTATTTTATTTTGTAAATATATGATAAAATATTTAAAACAATGTTTTTTCATTGTAGGGCGCAAACAATAGCAAAAGATAGTAATAGGACGTAACAAAACCTTGTTAGTTCATTCACAGCGAACGGAGCCGCACGACATAATGGCTGTAATAGTTTTATCGAGGGCGCCCCGAGAAAATTTTAAAATACGCAGTTATTGTGTGGAACAAGATATAAGGTTTTTGTTATCATTTTTTTATACAACAAAAAATCTGTTGCAAGGTAAACTATAAAGACATGTTATATTAATCGATATAAAAGTTATGACCAATTCAAATTATCTTAATATACAAATAAAAATAATGTAAAACATATTTATAATGTTGAAGTTAATTTGAGTTAATTCATGCTTAAGTCTTAAAGAATTAGACAAATTATTAAGTCATCTAATGCAAAGCTGCTTAAATCGACTAACACTTAGTAATTTCAGTAAATAACTGATAAAACATGGATAAAAAAATTGTTTAAGTAATATTTCACCTAAGTTTCAAGCCTGTGTTCTGCACCAAGCTATTTTACCAGCTTCCCGTAATAAACAGTGGAGATGCGCCGTGGTGCTTTAAATATCTTTTTATGTTGTTTTTGTTCAGTGAAATGTAGACTGCTGCGGTCTCTACTGTGTATGATCAAAGTGCACTCAAATACTTTCTCTCGCTCGAGTTCGCCTGAACATGTCTGCTTTTATGCATGTTTCTCGATATTGATTGCTTCCATTTAAGAGTTATTTCATATTCGAGTGTTTGTTTTTAATATAGGTTTTTGCGTAAAGCGTTTCTTGTATGCAATATTTTATTTTTAGGATCGTAAAGAAATGTTTGGAGAGGATACGATTGGTGAAGAATGAATATATACAAATACTAGCTGACCCGGCAAGCGCTGGTTTGCCCTATCTATTATTTCTAGAAATTATTTATGAGAGTCTCGTAGCTAAGTGAAAAATGTAAATTCCACCATAAAGCGATATCGGGTTCGGACAGTTATAATTTAATTTATTCGATCTCTGGAAGGGTTTGACAGTATATGCCATACTGAACTGACTGACGCACTGACGCACATTGGACCGGCTTGTCCGAAGTGATACCACGGGCTTACAGAATACTCATCGTGAAACGGTACTTCTACTGTGTTTCGCTGACTGAATGTGGATATCAGAGGCTCTTAAAATGCCACTTATGCGTCGTAAAAAGTCGACAACACAACTAATGTGCGGTTTGTGGCGCTTTATCTTTATTGGCGATTATCTTTTACCACATAGAAGACTCACTACCATACCATAAAAAATATATCTATATAATCTAAATAAAAAATAAAATACGTTTGTTTTTGTTTTAATTAAAAATAATTCCAAAAATTTGGTACGCACCGAATCGGGAACCTAAAATGATGAGTAAGCGTCACTACTACGATCGATGCACAATACAACAAAATAGAATTTTATATGTTAGATTTATTTATTGCAATTTGAAACCAAAATATTAGTATATTCAACATGAAATGTAGTCGTATATAAACTAACTATGGTACAATACAAACATATATTTAAATTTTAAAACAAAGTCGATTCAATGCTTGGAGAAAATAAGCTCCGGTTATTAGCAATCCAATGAAATGTTGATGAAGACGGCGTGGCCCGCCTTGTGCGCCCGTCCCAACTTAGATGCCTACGTTTACTTCTTGCGCTCTTTGAAAATTATTTACTACTAAGTTGAATTGGTTTGCACGTGCACAATTTAAGACGATTGAATGTGAGTAAATTTCCATATTCTTTTATCCCGATTTGTGTCTGCATATGGTGTAGATATACGAAACATGATATGAGAGTTTCGTAGCTAAGTGGTAAAATAGGTATACCATGAAGCGAGAGGTACCGGGTTCGAATCCCGGTGCGGGACTATTGTTAAATTATCGAATAATTATTTTATTTATAAGTACAAATAAAAATATTATAATTTTCCATTGATTAGTGCTTTTCCAATTTTGACACAGTGTTATATATGTTGTAGATATATGAGACATGTTTTGAGAGACTCGTAGCTAAGTGATTTAAAAGGTTTACCGTGCAACTAGAGATACCGGGCTCTAAGCCCGGTCTTGAAAATATAAAAATCGTCTATAAAATAAAAATAGATATCTCAAAGTAAGAAACGCACTCGTTATAGTGCAATCATAGGTACAAAAAAGGACCTAACGCCTGTAAATAAATAGTTAGTCGGACAGCGTTACATATATATAAGGGGAAATTAAGAATTACGTTCGCAAATTTTAATCAGAACGTTGGTTAATTATGCTGGATTACTTTAAGCTGTACTTTCTTATACCTTACAATGAATCAATGAGCGTGAGGCAAACAAAGGAAGTGGATGTCGGTGCCAAGGACTTGAAAACAAATTTACACATAGATAGATGGAAACTGAGTGACGCCCAAAGCCTGTTATTACATCGTTATACATTAGTTAAGAAGAAAAAACAGGTATAAAGCATCCAAAAGACTATAACATAAAAGTCAAGTCGCACACGTAAAGCAGTTACAATCATTTACTACTAAAAGTAGTGTTAAATAGCAATGAGCCGTACATGATAAGCAATAAGGTGATATTTTCAATTGAGCTTGTTTACGAAATAAACAGTGCTTATTACAAGAGATGAGTTTTATTACTGAATCGCATTTCTTTTCATCTCGAAGAGCAAATTTATTAAAATAAATTATCCTTTGGAACTCCGTCCACTCATTTATATTCTGAATGACGCCTTTTTGTGATAAACTTATTTTTATTAAAGAATGCGACGTTATTTTCGGAGGACGCTTCTGTGCTTTCAAAGATTTTTAATGAATTTTGGTACAGAAATATAATAGACCTTGGATCAAGAAATATTCATGACAAGATTCCCTTAGATTATATTAAATGCTTACCTACTATATGGCTTAATACCTTACCAAGTTTTTATAACTGGTACTAATGTGTAATAAATAGACGCGATATGTAAGAAAACAACTCATAGAACCGCCACGACACCATTGAAAAGCTTGAATAATAGACAGTACCTTATACAAGATATTAACAAGCGATCTATAACAGAATTTTTTTTTTCGAATTTTTCAAATTTTTTGAAACTGCTGCTATTTCCGTTTAAGTTTTTTCTTATTATATTATTCTCTTCCGATATCTAAATATATACACGTCTATAATAATAGAAAGAACTTTTACGCCCACGCGTGTCTATATTTATGAGATTTCGTAGGCGAGGCTTTGTGAAAAGTCGTGCCTTCGCGATTTACTGAAATGTTTCTAATTTATTAATACTCTACTCTAATGTAGACGCAGAGTAATTACTCACTCGGTAATTTTATTTTTTTATTAGTTAAAATTTACTAGTGGATACATCTAAGTAAAGAAAATGATGAGCTCGTTTCATGAGTTATCCTTTATCATATGAAATTTTATCCCGTTATTTTGATCTATAAGCTGATAAGCAACCTTGTTTGTTCAACATCATCATATGTATAAAATAAATAGCTGACATGCAATCAAACTAAAAATTTCTCAGATCTCAGACATCCTTACTGTTTTTTTTTATTCTATACTGGATACGTGGTTCTCCTATATGGTAAGAGAGCACCGCCCATGAACAACCGCGCCACAGTCCGCTCATTGGTTGTGTTGTCGGCTTCGATGTGCCTCCGATATCCTCACTCACTCTGCGAAACACAGTACATGTATCGTTTCATGCTGAGTATTCTGAGTGCCCGTGGTACCACTTGGGACGAGCCGGCCCAATTAGTGCGTCAGCATAATATACTTTAGCATGGCTCCCACACGGGTGCAAAGTTTATCGTTGTGTCATAATCCGTGACCGTACCGAATACTAACTCAGCGATATAGAGATAACGTTTTAATATGTCGTACGAACGCGAATAAATAAGCTCGAAGCTCGTATCTAAATAAGAATCCGTGATACAGTCTTTACGAGCGAGACCCGATACTCGACACTCGTAAAATTGTTACTGTCGATGTTTGATCTTGAATACGTATTATCTTAATCTAGTATTCAACAACTCATGGTTAGAACACAAATCCAAAATGAAATAAATCATTATTTTACTGTATAAATGAATTATAATACTCGTTTTTCGAAGTTATATATTGTGTATTGCGCCGGAGATGCGGGTTTGATACTCCGCAGGAATAACGATGTCTAGCATGAGAAAGTCTACATTTGAAGGAAATACTCAGAAAAACATATGCTTCAGTAATTCCTATATATTCTAGAGTTAGGATATTCGCTTACATTTTTTCTTCGCACAAGAAAATGTGATTAATTGTTTATTTAATTTCTTGTGTCTTATCTTTGATGTTGTTTTTGATTGAATAAACTCATAATGTCACAGTTTTGTTCTCTAGTTGTCCTGTTTAATGAATATTTATTTATATAAACAAAAGTTACATTTTAAGCTTTACACTATAATATAGTTATTAATATTAATAACATTAAATAAAAAACAATATATATACACACATATATATTACTATATATAAGTTATATAGTAGTACGTTTGGGAAACTACGCATTGTCTTTTCGTCAACACTGAATGCAGGTCGCTTCCGATGGATGGAGGCCCAAAGGTAAGACTAATATCGAGCAGTGAACGTCTTACGGCTTAAATGAGGATGATGATATAGTATAGACAATGTTATAAAAAGGTAAAGATTTCAGGACTGA
Organism: Delias oraia; assembly: GCA_018230265.1. NCBI lineage: Eukaryota > Metazoa > Arthropoda > Insecta > Lepidoptera > Pieridae > Delias > Delias oraia. The sequence continues at coordinate 189 of DWCF01000274.1, read as the reverse complement.
CGTTTCCTTTTCTCATCTAAATGAACTAAGTCTTTTCATGAAATAACCACTATAAAACGTGAAGAGCTTTTATAAAAATACCCCAAGCGTGTCGCCTTACGACTTTTATTGTTTACTTTTCACTAGGTTTTAACACTAAGTGATTGTCTATGTTACACATTTTATTTTGATTTGATAATTTTAACATAA
>DWCF01000273.1:0-53067 GCA_018230265.1 Delias oraia | reverse complement strand
TTCAGCGGCAGTTCTAGAAACCTAGTTGACAGTAGAATTAATCCTCACAGAATTCGGTAACAAGAACGTAATTCGTCATGGCTTTTTCTCCGATATCCTCACTCTGCGAAACAGTACAAGTACCGTTTCACGCTGAGTACTCTGTGAGCCCGATATCACATCGGACGAGCCGGCCGAATTAGTGTCAAAATTTTTGATCGACAGACTAGAGTTAGCCATCAAAGAATAAAATTTGATTAATATTTTCTATTCATTTAATTTCTAAAACAAACCCGAGAATTTGGTCTAAGAACTCTTAAAACTGGTGTTAATTTATAATGCTTTAATTTTAACTTTACATTGAAAAATCAATGCTACAATTTACACTATAAGAGTTAATAACACGCCTCGCCATTATTGAGGCAAAGTGATTTCCCTGGAGACAGCTAGCCTCAAATTATTACAGCTATATTTTTCTTAATGATATTATTCAGAAGGAAAGTGGCTTAGCGACTTTGTGGTGCAATTTTATTTGGCTCTATTATATTCGTTTGATACGGAATCTTTATACTTTATGGTTTTTATATCTTATAGCGGAGAACGGAGCAGGTGGGTCTCCTATTTGGTAAGAGAACACTGCCGCCCATGGACTACCGCGCCGCAGACCCCGAATTTGTTGTTTTGTGGGTTTTTTACTCCTCTTAAGCCGCACTTTTAAGTGCTTCCGATATCTTCACTCACTCAGTGAAACACAGTATAAGTACCGTTTCACGGTTAGTATTCTGTGAGGCCATGGTATCACTTTGGCCGAATCCGGCTCAATTTGTGCGTCAGCCTATGCTTCAGCATGACTCTCCCACGGTTGCAAAATTATCTTATATTCATAATATATACATATGGGTGATGTTTAAAGATATATTATTATTTTATTTAAACGGGCAGTTGGTAAGCAATAGCTCATTTGGAATAAGCGGTCGACCGCCCATGGACACCCCCAGTCGCAGCAGGGCACGGATGCGTTGGCGTCTTTTAAAATTGTATCATATAGTTTCGTAATATTCAAGTAAATATGTATGATATGTTTAAATAAAAGGTTTTTATAACAATTATTTTTAATATAATAACAACATATCGTTTTCAATTTCCTTCAACCAAGGCAATATATTATTATTTTAAACGAATTATAGGATAAGAGAGGATATTTGAATATGGGCCGTGAGCAGTACGAAGTTTACCGTTTAGCTAATGCTATACACTCGTTCAAAACTAGCTATGATTTAGTAATATTTTTTATAGTACAGCAGATAACGGAGCAGGTGGGTCTCCTATGTGCTAAGAGAACACGGCCGCCCATGCACAACCGCGCCACAGTTCACGTATTGGTTGTGTAATCGGTATTTACACCACTTAAACGGAGTTTTTAAGGGCCTCCGATATCCTCACTCACTCAGCTCAACACAGTACAAGTACCGTTTCACGTTGAGTATTCTGTGAGCCCGAGGTATCACTTCGGACGAGCCGGCCCGATTAATGCGTCAGCAATGCTTCAGCATGGCTCTCCCACGAAAAAAATAATTGTTATTATTTATTATATACTAATAGTTGTCATTTTGTTAACAGATGGCAAGTGTCTCGCGTGCACATACAAGGCAAAGTTCATCGAAGTATCTGTAGGTATCAACCACAACGTGGACGAACTTCTCGTTGGTATCCTAAATCAGATCCGGTTGAAGCAGCAGCAGTTCAGCTCTGACGGCGGTAGGGAATCGTCACCAGCTCACTGGTACAAGTCGCGTGGCGTAGTACGCGCAAGCATGAAGGCGCGACAAATGCTAACATGGATCTTCGGTAAAGAGGATTCGAAATTCAAAAATTGTGAAAACCTTCATGTTCTGTGAGTAGAAAGTGATGGCCCCGTTTTTGTATAGACAAGAACGTGGCTTATGTGACAGATGTTGTTCACAGTGAAGTGTCAAAATTGTTCATCTGTTTTCTGTATTCGTCTTCTTTTTATGTGTGATAAACGCTTAATTTAGAGGTTATATTCTCTGTTAAATAAATACGATATTTCAACGGCCCCTTACTTGTAGAATTTGCTAAAATCAATTGTTCTCCCTGTGATCTGCCTCGTTTTAGCAAGAACAAAAGCTCGTTGGCGAGAAAGGGACAGAATATTCAAAATTTGAATAAAGCAAACTTATAAGTAAGGTAAGACGATTACAATTAAAATTCTAGCATTATGTATTTAATACCAAAATAATAACCAGTTTCATTTACAAATACAAAAGGTAATTATTTGATTTGGCATTATATATATACAAATATATTCTTGCATTATTTTTTATATATGGTAAATAAAATTCTCCATATAATAGGTTACATTGATTAGTCATAAAGTTTTAACTACAAGGGCCAAAGATTAATAATACGATAAAATAAACTAAATCTCAAGTGCCAATGCGTGAGAGAAACTAATATGAAAGGTAAAAAAAAATTGTATGTAATAAAACAGTATTTTCTCCAAACATATAGTTATATATTAAAAACATAGCAATATCATTAACGAATAATGTGTAAACTAGTTAGAAAATTTACTCGTAAATGTATTAAAATGTTTTGTATAAATTATTAATAGTAATTTAATAATATAAACAAATAAACAATTACAAGAAGCGTTCCATTTGGCCCTTAAAGTATCCATCATCATCATTTCGGCCGTAAGACGTCCACTGCTGGACATAGGCTTCCCCCGTGGTCCTCCATGAATACCTGTCGGAGGCGACCTGCATCCAGCGTCTTCCGGCGACCTTTATAAGATCGTTTGTCCATCTTGTAGAGCCCGCGCTGCGCTTGCCGGTCCGTGGTCTCCACTCTAACACTTTTCGGCACCATAAGCCAGCCGCTGTATTTGCGATGTGGCCTGCCCAAAAAAAGTATCCATACTTTTGAATTTTTCGACTTTTCTAAAACGTTATTCGATATGTATTTTCGACTGTATCACTCCTATCTTTTTGTCTATACAATGATTTGTTTACAAGGTATCAGACGAAAGGTATTCCGCTGCAATTGAAAAGGTACTAAAGTTATTTTCGGCATTCCTCAACAATTCTTCGAAGAAATATTATTAAAACAAGCTTAGTAGATTAAGAGGATTTTCTGGATTTGTCGCACAAAATTGTTTCGTTTAGCGCAGAATGTATCCGTCAATACTGCGCATGGAAGTCCGTTTATGCATATGTAATAGGCAAATAGTATCAAGATTTCTTTTGCATTGGCATTCTTTTGGGGTATGAAAGCGACAGGAAACCAAAATAAAATTAAAAGTTGTCCTCTTGACAGCAGTCACACCAACGGCCTCATACAATATATCGTGTATAGTACTTGTATTGTAATTCTGAGGTGGTATATGTATATTGCGTCGCTATGATCCATGAGTGACCGCTTTTACCATCTAGATAACATAAAAATATACATATTAGTACGTTTTATGTGTTTTTATAATACCTACGTCCTTATTGCGCAGTGATATTTTCATAAATTGACGATTTTCGGGTCCATTGTAAAAGGTCCTTCCAAAGTCCTGCTAACTCCTTCATAAATTTATAGATATATCTCAACATATTTTCCTACGAATCATATAATTGGTATAGAATATTTGATAGTTTTTAAAAATTAACTTAAACCCTGTGTTAGCACTAGAACTACTTTAAAACTAGAATATATAAAAATGTAAATATTTACTGCAATTGCACCAAAAGATTTGATGTTGTTTGTCTATATATAATTAAGGTTATACAAGTTATATAGTAATACATATATATCTCTTTTGTCACTTTCTTGCTGGCATGCAATTGCTGTTGTGAGTAAGGGACAAAGTATTGAGTACGATTTTCAGTTGAACGTAATTTGTAAGACGTCTGAATACAAATTTGTTGCTCGATATTACACTGTCGATGCCTTACTTTACGACTAGTGTTGCCGAAATTCAGCCTTAGTCTTCCACAAATGCAAGACCAAGACCGCCTAATTTTAGCAAGACCAAGACTGATCGTGTAAGACTTGAGCAAGAACAAGACTAAGCCTGCAAGACTCGCGCGTCTTGCAGCTGTTTTTTTTTTGGCAGTGATTTTTGGAATTTCTCATTAAATCTTTAGACATTTATAAATCTGGTTTGTCTTTACTATGGCTATGCTAATTTAACCTCAAAATGTTCCTATTCTGATAGGTTTTTCTAATATCTGAAGTAAACTTTAATAAATATCAATAGTCTAATAGGTCAATAGGTAATTGCAAGACTTGGCAAGACCAAGACCAAGACTGGGAGCTCAATGCCAAGACCAAAACCAGGTGAATTGGCGTAAGACCAAGACTGTCTGAGTCTTACATTTGGGCAACACTAATTACGACATTTTAATTTTATATTTTAATGTCTACAAATTATGATACCATTAAATTTTTGGTACTTTTTGTTACTGCTATGAAAATCAATGTTTTAATTTATTTAATATGCTAACTTAATTCATAAATATTATTTGTAAATTGATATATGTAGTGCCTTTTATTGTCTAAATTGTAATGTTTTTTATCATAAATAACCTATTTTTAAGCACTGTAGTTATAATAATTGCTTTTCAGCATTCTGAAGTAACATATATTTACAACATATATTAATTATGGATCGTATGAGATTTCTTACTCTGTATATCTTATTTCAATTGTTATATATGTATGTAACCTATTGTTGGATCACATAGCCCGGATAGACAGGTATTCAAATACGGAATCGTATTTATTTATATAATATATTATATACAGGCCATATTAAGGCAATCATAAAAATGTCACAGTTTTTTAATATATCGGACAATGGAACTGATGGATTGATTTTAAGAGTTCACCGCCGCTCATGCGCAAGCGCTTTTTTATGTTGCCGACTTGCCACAAATATTGAAATACGTATTACAATAAAATACAACCAATAATTACTAGAAAAACTGTACACTTTAAGTGTACAACTGTACACTGTGTTAACTTTTAGCCAAGTCTAGCGCAAGGGCGTCTCCTGCGAGGCACGAACCTCAGGTTGTGTGGTCGCGGGGTCATTGTCCGCTTGAGCAGCCGGTCGAAAGCTCACCAAGGTAAGCGACATAGCTAGGTCCTCGCCTCCGTATCCGGCGGAGGCGGTTGTTGTCGCGGTCCCTACACAGAACCCTATCATTTGAGTTTATGTTATTATCCTCTCGAAAGTCCGTGCATTGGTTGTATTGCCGGCTTTATATACCACTTAAGCGGCATTTTTTTAAGGACTTCACGCAGCTAAACACAGTAAAAGCTCCATTTTAATTACAACTACCATTTCACCATGAGTATTCTGTGGGCACGTGGGACGAGCCGGCCCAACGATTGCGGCAGCATTTGCCTCAACATGGCTCTTTCCGCGGGTATATACAATTTGTGATAGTAAATTTAATAAAAACTTACGTAAACTTTAACATTTTTCAAGAAATTATTTTTCTTATTCTTCTTATCTTACCAATTTTATAACTATTATATGAAAAGTTATTTTATAGTCAGTACTAAATAGCTTAAGTTTGAAGTTATATCGAGAGATTAATAGGATTAATGTTTAGTTTCAAAGGCTTTTAATACTCGGACAGAATTAGGACTCCACATTTCATACTGGATTATTTCATGCAGCTGAAGTTCTAACTGTTCATAACTTTAAGCTTGTTTTAAACAGGTTAAGTCTTGCATGGCAGCGGACCAATTGTAACGAGTAACTTTTGATTTTGTCTCTACCAATGCTCGACATTAAATGTTCTTTACTGATACTAAGCCGTGTCAAATAACTTTTACGAACGGAACTCGCTGTTGTACAAAACGGAAGTTATGCCTCATTAACATTCAGCTGAAGTGAGCAGGGAAGTGGGCATGACGTATAAAAACTTCATATTTCTCATGCCACTGCTAATGCCACTCGCGCTACCCAGCGCTCCCCAAACGAGCGGTTTTTTAGTGCGGACTTCAAAGAAACGAGAACAGGTATATTCAACGTTATATGGAGAGCCATGCTGAAGCATATGCTAAAGCACTATTTGGTCAACTCGTCCGAAGTAACACGACGGGCTCAAAATACTCATCGTGAAACGATAATTGTACTTGAAAGAATACTTCTGTGTTTCGCTGAGTGAGTTAGGATATCGGAGGCCCTTTGAAATGCCGTTTAAGTGGCGTAAAAAGCCGGCCACAAAAGCAATGTCATATATTAGACCTACCTGCTACTTTGTCCGCTATACCATACAAAAATTAGTAATTTTAACTACCAATAATTTCTATAGGTGAATTCCCCCTCCCCCCCCCCAATCCATCGCCTGACTTGAAAATTGTATCGGCCTGTCTTAGGATCGCGTGTCTATGACTTTTTATCTTCATTCTTGTAAAAGTTCCGTAATTTGAATACGCATTGCGACAATATCATTGCTGTAGTCATCTAACAAAAACAGTTGACTTAACTATGGATAAAATTACTTTTATGATATATGTGTTGACCTCGTACACGTTGTGTTACATTTAAATATGGTATGTATATAAAAGAGCAGGTGGGTCTCCTATATGGTACGAGAACACCGCCACCCATTGACATTCGCGCCAGCAGTCCACCCATTGGTTGTGCCTCCGATATCCCCACTCACTCAGTGAAACACAGTAGAAGCACCGTTTCACGCTGAGTATTCTATGAGCCCGTGGTATCTTTGGATGAGCCGGCCCAGTAAGACAAACAGCATATGCTACAGCATGGCTCTCTCACGGGTGATTGTGATCAAACTTGATTAAAACATAATATTTTTTACTGCTCTCTCTAAATAAAGATCTGCAGTAAGATATATTAGTTTAACCTTGTCGCTAAATACAATCATATCAGTTTTCGGTCCCATGGACCATCTGCTTTGCGTGCAATGTGACCTGACCAGTGCTACTGTAATTGTAATACATAGCTTGCTAATTTGACGGGTTATATCAGTGACTTTAATTCGTCTACGTATCTCCTTATTTCTGATTCTATCACGTAGCAAAACTACTATATAGCCCTAGCCCTCTCTATAGCTCGCTGAGCGACCTTGAGCTTCGAGATGAGGTCGATGGTAAGAGACCACGTTACCTTTCCGTATGTCATCACTGGTAATACACACTAGTTGAAGATCGTCGTCTTGAGGCAATGAGGTATGAGACGAAAAGAGGTTTTATTAAATAATATACCTGGGTTTTAATGCTGGTATGTTATTTTGTTTGGGTTGTCTGTAACGAAAGGATAATTACTAAGAAAATAAGGGTATTTATGTATTAATACATGTTTTATAATTATAATGTGTAATACTGATAATTTGTATTCGAATTTCATATAAGTGAAATTAATGTGTACATTAATTACATTATAATAAGTATTGTAAAATTCTAGTCTATTGTAAATAAACAGATTGACAATAAATTTGTTTACTCTATATTTTATATTATTTTATTCAACGTGAATACTAATAATAAAAACTTGAATAGCAAAAGAGGTAACATGTATGTTTAATATACATGTTAATAAAACGACACAAAATTGCATTTAAAGTTAATATGCTGGCATCATAAAACAATTTCATAGATAAATATTAAAAAGTCGCCATGTTAAAATTAAATATTATTGCATACGTATTTTCCAAGCATTACGACTTAGGGAGCTTCATAAATTGAAGCTGTTTCCTTAAAGACTGACAACGCACTCGTGACCCAGCAGGACTAGAAGTGCTCATGGGTATTGGTCCACTTATCCTAGGTGAGTCTGATATTCGTTTGCCTATCAGTATATAAAATTTAAAAATATATAATGATTTTAACTTATACCAAATACAAGTGCTTAGAAATCAAGTCAAACTGAGAATCACTCTCTGTTTTGAAATCGCTTAATAATACTAATATTGCTAATTGCCGATAAAAAAAATTACGGAAACGACAATCGAGTATGAGGCTCACCCAGGGCAAGCGGTTCTTCACCCATGGACACCCTCAGCCGTAGCAGATGCACGGATGTGTTGCCGGCCAAAATATGGTAATTTAACTTGTATAAGTTATGATAATACAGTGTGATATTAAACTAAAAAGAACTTTAAGATATAACGCACAAAAGTTAATCATTGCCTACGTGTAACGCAACTTCTACGAAAGTTCTACAAGGTTAAGCCACATTCTGGAGTTCAACTCGTGCGTGCTACGTTATCTCTACGTAACTTCTACGGAGCTACACTAAATATCCAAAGTATTATCTAAATTGATGTGTTACTTAAGCAATATAAATTATAGATGGACTACAAATAAAAAAAATACCAATTATCTAATAAATTATGCATATCATCATCATCAGCCCATTTAAGTCCACTGCTGGACATAGGCCTTCCCCAAAGACGCCCACCCGCTGCGATCTTGAGCGATCTGGATTCTGGATCCAGCGATTGCCCGCGACGGCGGCGTAGCGGGACGTCCCACTCTGCGTTTCCCGGTACGCGGTCGCACTCGAGAACCTTTCTACTCTAATTATTCATATATAATCATGAAATAATTTTGGCATTTTACGCATACAGTTGCAAATCCCTTTAAACTGTATACACAACAAAATTTTGATATTGATTTTAATTGAAATCTTCCGTTGCTTTTGGGACACCTATGTATACAGTTTAAAAAGATAAATATTAATTCAATATTTCATTATAATGTTTTAATTTCGCTTGGTGTTTCACTTTCAGTTAAAATTATTATTCTTGTTTCAAAAGTCGAATTCAGCTTTCCCGATAAACCTTTGCATTTATTTTACCATTCTGTGTCTAACCTAACAAAAAACCTTTTTCCACTGTATTCAAATCTAACCTTTTTGAAAACTCCAAAATTTTAAAAACGAAAACGATTTTTAAAGGTACTTTGATAGTTAGAAAATTCTATTAAAGAAAATATTAGACTTACTGCTACTTACATTGGAAAAGTGCCAGTTTAAGCCTAACCAGCTTTAGCCTAATACCGGTTAATGGTTTGAATACTAAAATCTAGCACTATTCCTTATTTCTATATTATTATTTTAATTGCTTCGTAGCTAAGTGGTCTTATAAGTCCACCACGAAGCGAGAGGTAACGGGTTCGAATCCCGGTCCATCAGAATATTTAGAATTTAATGTATAATAATTCATTCGGTATTTGGAAAGGCTTGACAGTGGCCGGGTGAGTGTCTTAATATAGTCTCACCGTGATACCAGGGGCTGACAGAATAGCATGAAAGAGTACTTGTACTGTGTTTATATATATTTTAATCTGAACCATGGCGTGCTTTAATATGTCACTATGATGCATATGTCATGTTGTTTTGATGGCGCTGCCAACGTGGAACGTCATGGAAATAAGGAGTTAAAAAACTCATATTATATAAAATACAAATCTAGTTTATATTTTTTTGAGTTAATTAATTTGAATTTCAGATAATATTGATTTATTTAATTGGATATTATCTACTCAATAAATTAAACTTTTAGAAAAATAAATGCAAGATATTTTTCACATCCTAATCTTAGTTTTAAATAAATGTCTTATGTAGAGTATATAAAAGTATAATGAATATATAACATCCTTTGTACAGCTCATCTTGGGTATCAAAGGATGTCTAATAATACAAAATGTCATTTTATTAATAGATGTTGTATTTCTGATACAAAAGATAAGGCGAGGAAGCCATACTGCCTTCGGTTGAAGTTAATACAATGTATTTTCCTTGTCGTCTCCAAACAAGTCGTGCTAGGGTGATATTCATACTATACAATGAAACAAAGTTTCTTTGTTACATGAAGGTATTTTATACAGGTAATTGTCAAAATGTATAAATGTCTCTGTCATCTGGCTGAATCCGCTATTTGATCAAATGACCAGTGCGTTCATTGAATGACGACATTTAGTCGAATTATTAAAGGACAACTCGTCAAGTTGTTGAATGTAACATTCAACGTCTTGACTGAACGTCATTTAGCGTAATCGTATAATGAGATATAAGGCCGAAATAGGATTCGAATAGAAGACCTACCTGCTCCATTCTCCACTACAGAATAAAAAAATGTGTTAATTAAGTCGCGATGACCTATCTCAACACACAGCCTCACATCGGTGATCCACCAATTGGTCCCTTAGACGGATCACTCTTCCACGACGGCCCTAGCCGGGATTCGTGGCTCACAGGACAGTCCGTATTAAGCATTTAAGGTCACTCTGTCTAACAATGAATTAGCCATTCAATAAAAAAAGTTTAAATAAAGTGTCTAAAATCAATAATTTACTTTATTTAATTTTTATAAAGCTTCAAAATTAATAAGTCATACCGCAATTGAATTTTAACAATTGAAAAGCCATTAAAATCCTATTTAAAAGTAAAATGATAACTCGCTATCCCTTTAAGTATACTTAAAATTCAACCGAAGGCAGGATGGAAATTTTCATCTTTTGCACTTAAATCATTTCTATGATTTAACGATTCCTCAATTCCTTTTACCAATTAAACGAACCCTCGTCACTTAAAACCTTATTCCATTCCAACCTCTTTCGTTAAGTCGCTCGACGATTCCATAATAATCCTACTTATACTAAATCATATAAAAAATTTTACTCAGAAAAGATAATTTTTGAAATAAAGTGCAAGACATCTTAAGTTATACTGTTAGGATGGATTGCTGGCTCGTAGTTTATTGATTATAAAAGTATACCATGAAGCGAGAGGTTCCGGGTTCAACTCGTTCCGTACAATTATAATTTAATTTATAGTTTATTCGTTATCTGGAAGGGCTTGACAGTAGCCGGGCGAGTGTCTTAATACTGTCGTCCGAAGTGATAACACTGGCTCACAGAATACTCAACGTGAAATGGTACTGTTTCGCTGAATGAGTGGATATTGGAAGCCCTTAAAAATGCCGCTTAAGTGGCGTAAAAAGCTGGCAACACAACCAATGCACGGACTGTGACGCGGTTGTCCACTGGCGGCGGTGCTATCTTACCATATAGGTGACCCACCTGCTCCGTTGTCCGCTATACCATAAAAAAACATAACATTTAAAAATTAACCACGCGTTTCTTACTGCTCTTTTTGGTTCTGTGGAAGTTCGTAAATTAATTGAATTTTTTTAGATTCGTTTATATAATTTTTAACATGTTTGGAATGTAATATAGCCCTATGCGAAATAAAAGAATTGATGATGATTGACAATGAATGCTTATTGGTTAAAAACGTATCCCGGCATGCAACCTATCTATTTTATACTAGGGAGTGGAGTAGCTTTTTTATATATAAATAAATACAGCTCCTTCAAATAAGTAAACTTATTAAAAAGCACAATATATGTGGTTTAAATATATTGAGTGAAAAGTCTTCCTCAGTCTCGTTTTAAATTGCTTATAAAAGATTTCAAAGTTGAAATGCAAAAACTTGTTGGCACTTGTCGGCAGTAAACACGATGGCGGCGGTAGCTGTTTCATATGACTGGACTTGACGCTTTGTAGTGCCAAAATAGCTATCAGCATACTCTATCATTATTGATGTAATTGTAATATGTATCACTGAGTGAATAACGAAATCGGCGGCTCTTGAAATTGGTATAATTTCAAGGCTTAAGCATTGTAAAGAGACGGTAACACAAATAAAGCACATTTGACCACGGGTGGCAGTGTTCCTTTACCATAAAAGACACTGACCTGTTCCATTGTGTGCTATATCATAAAATAAAATTAATATGACCTAATTTAATTTTCAATTGAAAAATCACACATCCAAATTTTATAACAAATAAAATGAAACAGATAATACTTGTTCATAACAGACAATTTTTATATATTTCCCTAACGAGACCCTCAATATCCTAATTTAATTAATGCTAATTCTTTAAACAATTAAGATAAAATTTAATAAACTCGTTTCTATCTCTAAAATACGTAATAATTTGACTTTTATTGTTTAGATCAGTAAAAATTTACTGAAAATTAACTCCTACTTAACACGTTATATCAATAAAGAATACCTACTGCATGAACTGACTCCATTCGTTTATCCCCGTCTTCTTATAGGGCTATCAACTAGAACTACTTTTTATTTTATTCTATTTTAACAATGTTTTATCGATGTAAAAAGTATACATTTAATTTTAATTTATTAATTTAGAGCGTATCTATCCCTTAAAGGCCGACAACGCACCGCAGCTCTGAATAGGCTGGGGATATCCATGGGCAGAGGACCGCTTATTCCAAGTGAGCCTCCTGCTCGTTTTCAAATATTTCCTTAAAAAAATATGTGAGGATACCTGAGCTCCCTGAAATTACACCGCTTAAGAAGCATTTAAAGCCGTCAAAAAACCAAAGCACGGATTGTGGGGCAGTTGTCGTAGCAGCGGTGTTGTCTTACCATATAGGAGAATCCACCTGCTCCGTTGTCTGCTATACCATAAAAAATATTTTTTATTAATATTGAAATAATTGTGTTGCAGCCCTATTATATGAATATATACACGGCTGTGGAAGAGTTTCGACCGAATTCAGGATTCAATTATTGGCAGGCTTCATATTTGTTTGTCGCGTATCGATGGCAGTTTCCATCAGAGATTTATTGTTTGACACAAGCGCACATACATGACTATTTGGGTGACTACTACTGGTTAGGGAAATTGCATTTTATTTTGCGCAATATTGAGGATATTTAAAACACGCCGTTTTAACGCTAATATTAAAGTAAAAAATTTATATTATATACATTATACAATGATGTCTAAATTTGTTTTATGGTAAGAGATCACTGCCACTCATGGACAACAATACCACAATCCTCGCTTTGGTTGTTTTACTGGCTTTTTACACACACCACTTGAGCAGTATAACTTCAAGGACCATCGATTTTCTCACTCAACGAAACAAAATACTAGTATTGTTGTGTACGGGTATACTTTGAGCCTATGTTGTCACTTCCTGTACCCCTAAAATTATATCGCATTAGTAGAGCGAAAACCACCAAACCAATACGCGGATTGTGACGTGCTTATTGAGGGAAGGTAGGTTTCTTTCCTGTTCCATACCTGGTAACGTAACATTGTAACGACAATAAAAATTGAAGTAATAATAAACCAACCGTTTAGCAGTAGGTTGGTCCCCTATATAGTAAAAGAACACCACAGCTGATGGACAACCACGCCAAAATCCACGCATTGGTTCGGTTGCCGGCCTTTTACGCCACTTAAGCTACATTTTTAAGTGTCTCCGATATCCTCACTCACTCAGCGAAACACAGTTTCACGTTGAGCATTCTGTGAGTCCGTCGTATCACTGCGGACGAGCCGGCGCATTTAGTGCGCTTATGCTTTCGCCTGGCTCTTCCACAGGTGTAACAGTATTAGGTCACTCGCCCGGCAAATATCTAGCTCTTCGAGAGATCGAATAAATTATAATTATCCGGACCGGGATTCAAACCCGATATCTCTCGCTTCATGGTAGACCTCTTAAACCACTTAGCTACGAGGCTCTCATAAAAATCTCTATCGAAACAAACTGTTAATAATATAATATGAACAAGTAAACATTTAAATAAAGACATTGCTATCTCTATTAGCGCATCGCTTCGTTGTTTCAAAAGCAACACTGTCGTTCCCATAACATATTCCCGCTACGATATTTTATACAAGCTAAAAACATATTTAAGGCTATAACTTATAGTTCTTTTTCCAAAATCTAAAATGCACTGATAAATTGCTAAGTGATTAAAATGAAAAAGATTAAAAATACAGAATTTTTTACCTTAACTTTTAGACATAAGGTCTATATACGCGTGGAGAATCTATTATTAAGAAATTGTGAAAATTTCCCTTAAATTGGCGAATGTTAAAACATGACATGCTTTAATGAGATAGTTATTTTTAAATTCGTAAATTTTGAATGAAAATATTTATAGGTAAAAGATCTTCGCATCCCCTGCCCCGCCGAACCCACAGCCGCTACCGTAATTGGGACTAGCGGGGCTGCCGGGGACTAGGGGCCATACATTCTTTTTTTTTGTCAAGGGTTTATTTGCCTTAATCACCACGCTTGGCAGGCGGGTTGGCGATGACAGAACATCTGCTTTACTCGAGAGGCGTTGCTGCCCACCCTCCGGTGAAGTGTCCTTTAGTCGCCTCTTACGACATCCCATAAGGAATACTGGGAGTGGTACTATTCTGATCCGGTAACCACACGGACAGGTAAAAGATCAATGGCAGTATATCGAAAGACAAACTAGTAAAAATATCAATGATTCTTCTATTTAAATTTAAGAAAAATAGAATAATACATCAGATGTAGAAAAACTAAAATAAATTGATATTCACGTTGAGTGGTAAAGGCCAGTCTGCTTAACAGCGACGAGTCACTTCAAAAGAAAATATTCTCGCTTAATATTCAAAACAGTTTTTTGAATTTAACCAAAATTAACATTAAAATCACGAAAGTCGAAAAACACAAATTGATTCTATAAAATATAAATGGAGAACAAGTATTTTTCGATGTAGTTGCAATCACATTGTTTGCATTAATTAACATTTAATTTGTTTGAGATTCATTTTTATTTTGTCTTTTATTTCGTAAGAGAAAATCAACGCCCATGGACAACCGCGCCACAATCCGCGTAGTGGTTGTGTAGTTATTGTAACACTCAGATTTGGTAACCAATTTTTTCAATTGTTTAATCTTCACATTTGATTCTTTGGCTCATATGTCAAAATTTTCAGTTTTTTTTATTTAATCGCGTAACAGAGCAGGTTCTCAGGTCTCCTATATACAACTACGTCACAGTCCACACATTGATTGTGTTGCCGACTTTTTACGCCACTTAAGCGTCATTTTTAACTTTAAGGGCCTCCGATATCCTCACTCACTCTACGAAACACAGTACAAGTACCATTTCAGGCGAAAAATTCTTTGAGCCCGTGGTATCACTTCGGACGAGCCGGGCCAATTCGTGCGTCAGCATATGCTTCAGAATGGCTCTTCCACGGGTGAATAAAAAAAATGTATCCGTATAATATGAGTTATAGACACATATATACTCAGTTAAATAAGATACAAATATTTCATACTGGTATTCTGTGAGCCGTGTAACAAAATATCATATTACGATCTCATCAAACATATCTAAATACATTTATGAATAACGTAGAATTCGTTATTGTGGGAGCCTCATTAGTGAAATGATTCACGCTTCCTAAGTCGCGCGTTTCTTGTGTCGCTTGATATAAGTGAAATAATTTTACCGTAATTATTCATTTAGAACATAAGGAGTGAGGGTTGCGTTGCCCAAAAATAACTTCTTTATGACAATTGTATGCTTTATTCACATTTAAAAGACTTGTGGTACAAAATTATATCAGAACTAATAATAATTTATACGTATTACTGTACTGAAGAGAATGAGCGAACTTAACAATCTTACAATTTAACAACTTATACACCATTTTTATTTTTTCTGTAGCGGACAACGGAACAGGTGGGTGTCCTATATGGAAAGAGAACATGCCCGCCCATGAACAACCGCGCCACAGTCCGCGCATTGGTTGTGGTGACAGCTTTTACGCCGCTTATTCAGTACTTTTAAGGGCATCCAATATCCTTACTCACTCTACGAAACACAGAACAAGAACCGTTTCACGCTGAGTATTCCGTGAGCCGGTGGTATAACTTCGGACGAGCCAGTCTGGATAGTTAAAATGTCTGAATTGTCATTGTTTAATCTGTGGCATTTAACAAGTTCGGTGAAGTGATGTATTTTTAAATGGCGTCTGTAGTCTGTGTTAACTATTTTCATATATTATTACGAGATTATTATGTATTGATTTCTAATTATTTCTTAGTTAGATAGTAGTTAAAGGTAACTTACGTAAATTTGGTTTTTTTATTAATTTTTCCAAAATTTTATTAAAAATTCCTTATTGTTTTCGATGTTTTCAATTGTATATTTTTATTGTCTTTCTTAGTAGTTTAAACTTTTCATTATATTTTCTTGTATTTGATATTTCTCTTTGTTTATAAGGGATTGTAAAAACCAGTCCTCCACCACTTGTGGTGGGGCATACTGCAGCCAAGTGCTACATTTTCTAACTTACCTTTTTAATTTAATTTTTTGTTATTTTTATCGTTTTATTTTTTGTTGTAAATGTAATTATTTTTAAATAAAATAAATAAATTATATGTTATTGAAACATTATTTTAAATTTATCAAATATTTAACTATTTGTCACGAAAAAGATATAAGATTCTCTCTCAATCGAGTTGAAGTCTGAGTGCATTCTAAGATTGTTGTCAATTACATTAGGTTGTCAAAGTTCCGCCTGGATTAACGGTCAAACGGTAGAGTAGAGCTGCAATCATGATTAAATTCCGTCTAACAGAGGCCACGAAAGGTCATTTCAAAATTATCGTATGGTGCAATGAAAATAATTATAAAGAAAGAGAAAGAGTCACATGTAAGCACGAATCAGTATGGCTCTACCGATGTGATACCACAGGCTAACGGAACACCAGCGAGAAATAGGTTTTCGCTAAGTGATGATACCAGAGACTCATAAAGTAGCTATAGCTATGCCGTTTATGTATAAAAGTCGGCATCACAACCAAAGCGTAACTGCTGGCGCAATTATCACGCAGGCGGTGACGATCTCTTACCGACAGGACTTGATTCAGTATGCATTCTATAATAAAAAAGAACTATTGTGTTTCTTATTCAATTTATCATAAAATTTTTCGAATGAGTTTAAGTTAAAACACGCAACTTCGCTCAGCGAACCGAAGTATCTTCCAAAGAAAAATACACTCTTTGATTCTTCATATAAAATAAAGAACAAACTAATTTTTTGGCGTTGCGTAGAGATGTTGCTTCGCTCAGCATCTTCTACCGCATCTATCACGGGGAATATTCAGAGGAGATGTTTGGACTGATACGTGCTGCTGACTTTGACCATCGAAAATCCAGGCAAAATACAAATTTTCATCGCTTTCACATCAATGTTTGTCGTTCCACAATTGAGCTTCTTTTAAAGCATTTTCTGCCGCACACCACCTCTGTAAAATCAGCTGCCAGCTATTTCTAAACCAATACGACTTGGGTATCTTCAAGAAAAGAGCATACACAATCCTCAAAGGCCGGTAACGCTCCCGCGGCTTTTAAGGACTTGGGGTGCCTATGGGCGGAGGACCGCATGTCCCAGGTGAGGCTCCTGCTCGTTTACTACCAATTACTTATAAAATAAAACATATAGAGGTGTTCTAATATATAAAAGGCAGTTAAAGGAAAATTCAGGTGTGTGTATATATTAAACGTTTTATATAGGACTGGGTGTTAATTTAATTGTTTTTTCTATATTAATTTATATAATTACGTTACAGATACGAAATAAGCTTCTATCTTGGACCGATATATATTAAAAGACAGACTAAGCACTTATTGCCCTTCCCTTTCTGCAGTTTGTACCTTTGTAATACAAAATGATCAAGAAGCAAGTTATTCATTAGCCTAGGAGTGTCTTCTATATAACATACCATAAATAATTTAGATAAAATAGTATAAACATATATCCAGCTTGAAAAATTACTTTTTTACGGTTTCTCTTTGTAGTCCAGAGTAGCCTTTTTTTGTGGCGTCTCCTGTGTGCCTCAAAACTCGGTATGGGCTGTGAACACTACTTGTACTGTGCTTAGCTGAATGAGTAAAGACACCTCAGGCCATTCAAATTATATGCCTCAAACGGAAAAAATCCGGCACCACAACCATAGCGTCGATTGTGGCATGGTTGTCCATGGAGTGGATAATCTCTTACCAAGAAAAAGATTGTTCCCTTTTCATATAATTTATATAAATAAAGTGATATTTTTAATTAAAAAACAAAAAAGCCTGTATTTACCCTTTTATAAAAATGTTTTACATTAAAATACTATAAATACTATATAATACTATACTATATAATACTATATATAATACCTATATTAAAATTTTTCTGAAAAATATTATATTTAGGTAAATGAACATGCGATTGTAAATGAAATATAGTATATATTTTTAACTTATATTTTTTTTTACAAAACAAACAAAAAATAACCTTATTTTTGTAGACCTAAATAAATTAATAAATATTATTGTCTAATAGTGTTGACAGTATTGTTAAAATTAATATATTTTATTTTCTGATTAAATTACCAAATGTCCTTATTTATCTTGTAATATTTGAAGTTAATTCAGAGATTTATTTCTTTAATTCTACCATCTTTAAAATCTTAATCGGTCAGTATGTTTATATGATGAAATATAACGTCCATAGCTTTATACCGCTTTGTGTCTTAACCAGGGTGGGTCCTTCCTCTTCAGTAGTTAAGTAGTCTTTGATTCCGGGTTCAAAGATTAGTACAAGAGCGCCTAAGAGCGCGTGACCCCCTCGGAGGAGTTCAAACGAGATCGATTGCCTCTCAGCATATAGGTCGTATGTAGACCATTGCAGCAAGTATATTTTAAAAAAACGATATTTATCTATATACCTATATATATATCTATATATATTTACACGTGGGAGAGCCATGCTGAAGCATATGTGAAAGCACTAATTGGCTCGTCTGAAGTGATACCACGGGCTCACAGAATACTCATCGTGAAACAGTAGTTGCATTTAAGACGGTACTTCTACTGTGTTTTGATGAGTGAGTGAGGATATCGGACGCCCTTGAAATTATGCCGCTGAAGTGGCGTATTTAGTCTGCGCGGACTGTGGCATGTTTGTCCAAAAACGTCGGTGTTCTCTTACCATATAGGAGATCAACCTGCTCCCTTGTCTGATGTACCATAAAATATACCTTTTGAATTTTATATGTAATCGATCCCTCATCTCTGAGTCTTGGGAGTGGTTTCCCGTTGCCTCAGATTTTTAGGAGTCATGTAGAATTCAACGTCTATGAAGTTTCAAGGTGGTGTATACCGCCATTGCTTGGTCGTCAGAGCCTTATCCATTACCTAGCAGGGAGCACCAAGGTGCTTAGGGCGCCGTCATTAACAATTTATGGTGAAAAAACGACGCGGGTAGGTGAGGTTACCCTTACTTCTTAAAAAAATTACAAAGACTATAGAAGGTATTTACATAGACTAATAACAATCTAGATAATATTGAACTAAAAAAACTAATGGTCACTCATCGTAATTGAAATATAATTGTATTCAATCACGAAGTATTATTATCTTATCTAATTAGCAATTAATTATCTAATTGGGAACCTTCAAGAAAAGAGCGTAAATATTCCTTAAAGGCCGGCATCGCACCCGCGGCTCTGCAAGGGGTGGGGATATCCATGGGCGGAGGACCGCTTGCCCTAGGTGACCCTCCTGCTCGTTTGCCACCGTTATTATATATAGTTTCTGTAATTGAAAGGTGTTTCTAAATGAATAAAAACAAATTGAAAGCACTGGCTTCTAGTTAATACAAAAATGAAATTAATTAGCAGTCGCGTAACGACAGCAGTTGGCCTCGAAACAGAGTGTCACAGAAAATTGCATCTGGAAATTTGCAATGTACAAAATATACACTAACTTTACGTTAAATTCGAAACAACTTGCACGTACCTAGTAATTACAAAGGTTCTTTGAAATTTCTAAATTACATGAACTTTTTGCGCATAAAACGAAAATTCGGAGGTTAAAATTACGGCAAATATAAACTTCATTTACTTTTAAAGTTTAGAATTACTTTAATGTGAAATTTTGTAACTACTTTAATAAAATAAGTAAATGTATCATAAAATATACAATAATTTTAAAAACTTTTGTAGAGCCTCTTTAGCTCAGTGGTAGAGCACTGGTCTCGTAAACCAGGGGTCGTGAGTTCAAACCTCACAGGAGGCATTTGCATAAAGCATTTTTTTTCTTATTGCCTGTTATCTCTGTTTCTAAATTATATTATTAATAATATATAATAACGTTCTTACTCTGACTAAATTTTACCTATATTTGCCTATTTAAAATTATTCTTTAATTATAAAATATTGATATTATTTCCTGTAACATTAAATAGATTTTGCAGCAAAATTTTAGTAGATAATTAGTAAATTTAGGGAGGCTTTTAAGCGAAATTTCAGTGGCATCGTTGTAATGGTTCTCAAACTAGATTATAAACCACGTAGTCGCTTTAGTGGAAGGATCTCTTAAATTACATAATGTAGAACTTATATATTGTAGGTACTTGTGTGAATGCGAATGATTTTTTTATATACTAGGTGTAAACATATATGTCGGATATCAAAATATTTGGATAATAAATAGCAAAATGTCATGAAAATTAATAAATATTGATTAATTTCATACATATTTTGTCTACAGGTATGCTTGAGGACCGTACTAGTTTCAGATTTGTGGCTGGGGTATCATTATTGATCATAAATTTTACAAGATATAGGAACAAAATACATTATCGAATGATTTTATGTTGTATCCTTATTTAAGTTGTTATGTTGTCCCTAGTGTTAGGAAAACGGAATCGATTGTTTTTTTATATAGTAGTAGGTATAGCGGAAAACAATGCAGATGTTTCTCCTATATGGTAAAAGAACAGCGCTTCCCGTGGATATTTTTTACGCTACTTAAGCGCCATTTTAAGGGCCTCCGCAGCAAGACACACTAGAACCGCCGTTTCAAATACAACTATTATTTCACGCTGAGTATTCTGTGTGTATCTTATATTATTAGTTATTGTTTCACTCTATATATGTGAAGATTTTAAGCAAAGTAATATAAAACTATATTGCTAGATTTTATATAAAGTTTATTTGTTAAAATTAAAGAAACTTGTTTTATTGAATGTCTACAATTAACTTAGCAGACATGTACAACAAAAGCAAACGTAGAATTTTACTATTTTTTTAGTAACAATTAGTAATATATACTTATAAAGACCGGGCAAAATTGTTTATGTATATTGTATTCCTAGATAATTATTAAAATAATACCTATTTAACTATAAACAATAAATATTTGTCTATTTCAGATTATACTTCCTACTTAATCACACATTTTAATGTGTTATTGTTAAAATATTATATAAAAGGCAAAACAGTGTGATTTCATTTTCTCTTTTACTGCTACAATGGTAATTACTAATTATAGATTTCCTCTAATAAACTTTTATCATTATACTGCCCTCTGTGTTATAATAACAAAACCTTGAATAAAATCAACTGTCAGAATTTTTACAAAAAAAAGCATATTAAAAACTATTTATGTATATAGTACCATTGATATTTTAAATTTTATAGAAAATACACAAAGAAATACCAATAAGAATACAATTAAATTAAAACCATGAAAGATTAATTTTTATATTATTTTTATGGGAACAAAATAAAACAATTTAAACTAACAAATTTTATTACTGCTTAACTAAAATTACTGCTATTTTCTCTGCATATGCTTGCCCTTTGGTTTAAGCCTATTGTTAATGATTGCATCTCTTTCATCTTGCTTCTTCTTAATGTCATCTTGATATTTCTGCTTTGCAAAATCAACTTCAGATACTAATTGGATGATTTTAGAAGTATATTCCTGTTGTCTTAGCATCCGGAGCTTTTGTTTTTGCTGGAAACAGAAGCAAAAATCTATGTAAATTAATGATATTTAATAGTCTTTATATATGTTCAAAGATAAGGTGATTATTTCAATATGCTGCACTAATCTCTTTCCATAGTCTGTAAACACAAGTTTTTTGTGATAATTATTTCTAAATTACACTTATAAAATAATACAGTACCAGTAATGGTGTGGGTCTTCCATCTAAAAAAGTGTAATCTGGCCCATCTGTCAGTATTCCTTCGGCCGTTCGATTGGCTGACAAACCCTTTGAAATTCGCCAGTATTTTGTTTGCAATGAAGAAGAAGAACTCAAAGATCGACTTAAAACTGGAAATAAATATTAGAATTATCAGGCAAAGATTAAAACTTATTGAAATCATACTTCCCTATTTTTTATTCATTTGTTCATTTGGACAAAAATTTACTAAACAATATTTGGTTATTACACTATCATTATTTTACTATTGTGAAGTTAAAACTAACCATTGAACAAATGTGGTTTATGTAAATTATAAAAAAATATCGCCATGGTTTATGTATTAAATTAAGTTACAAATATTATTTGCAATAAAAAATTTCTAAATTTTAGAACATATTTCTGAAATCTGAATTCCTACTCGTTCTTTCAAAACATGTGAAATATTAAATGACAATTGATAAACTCTAGTGCTTCTGTATTAGTCCTGTTGAAATTGAAAAAAATGTATTTTTAGGAAATAGTTATATTTAATTATCGATTAATTTTCAAACAATTAAATACTAGATTAAAATATTTATTTCGTTTATAGTGTGTTTCGATAAGTATTCGGCCCTTTATTCAAATTGTTCGGCCCTGACGGCCCTTCAGATGGGTACCCTGTGGAAACAGAGCGATGATTTGGTTGGGCCTAGTATAGCCCGAAGATAATAGAGCCGGTAATAGAACCCAGTCCGTGATATTGTAATGGCGGGGTGTGGCTAGACGAGCTCGCGGTCATGACCCAGCGGACGAAGCTGCAGCTCCTGCCGTCGGGATCGTCGTATGTAGTTTGTGGTTTGTCGTATGCAAGCAGTACTCTGACGTGGTAGTATGATCGTCAAGTTTGGGAGCGGGACAACGATAGCGCTGCCGTGATGTCATATTAGATGTTTCCATTGCTCTGGTGGTCTGGTGCTCTGATGGCACGACGCGATGCGGTAATAATACGGGAATCTAGAGGTGTCCGCCCTCTCGAACACCGGGGTTCGTCACTTAGCGCAGCGCATTGACTATGCGTTGGAACGTCTGGTTCTGGACAAGGCGCATTCGGTGATGGATCTCTTTGCAGAGGGGCAAAGAACGCTGGCGCCGCGTGGGTGAGGTGAATAATTATTAGAATAAGAAATAAGAAGAAGTGTTATATATATATATAGAAGTGTTATTATTATAATATATTAGAAGACCCACTTGCTCCGTTGTCTGCTATAAGTTATACCATAAAAATAAAATAGATAGACAACTAAAGTTGTTATCTATGTTTGGGATTACACCATAGACCATAGCATAGCATCTGGTAATAGAGGTATTGTGAAAGTGTTACGCGGTGTTGTAAGTTGTTGAAGTAAATTGTGTTAATTATTTTGGTGCTATTATTAGAGTGCCCAATAGTGACTGGTCATTGTGATTGATCTAAAAAAGATTTATTTATTTCCTGGTTAAGACAAGACGTACGTACAAATTTAACTTACTTAATGGAAAAATATCGAATACTGTGAAAGTGTCGATGGCAATTCTAGTACTTTCTGCTATTGTTTTTCTTAGTACAAACAATTTCTTATTTATATATAATAAGTGTTCTTTATATGCGTCATTTAATTTACTCTAACTTAAACACTAAAATTTGATTTTCAAATAAGCATTATGTGTTGCATCACAATTTTATTCGTCATCAGTGTGGATGTCGTTCTATGTAAACACTAATCGATATTCATGTAATTATTCTATATTTACGAAAGTAAAAGATAAAAAGAATATCAAAGTAAACAAATTACACAATGATCTATTCTAAAAGCATGAATAGATGTCTAAAAACGTTTTAAACAACATTAACATTTCACTAGTATAAGTATATAATTGTGAATATTAATGTCATACGTTTACTATTCCAGCTTTATTCTACGTAAGTTCTTCAAAATTTTATCAAAACGGCTACAGAAAAGATAAAGCCAACTGAACAACCCAACTATAACACAATGTGTATGTATTATTTGCTTTTGCTCTAATATATTCTTTTTTTTCTCCAGCCTTCTGTGGAAAATGTTCCAGAATCCAGGAGTATATCCAGGAGGTTTTTATTAAATTCTTATTTTGTGTTATAACACTCTTTCCTATTAGTATAATTAAATTTATAATTTATTTGTTTAAGTGTTTGAGCATTATTTAACTTTGTTTATATCATATATTAAAAGATATGTATAGCATACTTCTAGGAAAGACTGTTGTATTGAGTGTCAAAATGCTTGAGACAACATAATTGAAGTTGATGTATGCACTGTCACGAAGTTTATAATAATTACATTTAATTTAGTTAATTTTCTATTAATAAGATGGAAAAACTTATTATTCATCAGACTAATAAGTGTGTGTCGGGGATTGGTAATATTTTAGTGTGGTATGTTATATGAGTTTTTAATGTCAAGAAACTTGAATTTAAATTAAGACAATAATTTGCATAATGATCAGTATCCAGTCTTATTAAAATATCTTATTATATTGGCATTAGTAAAAATAATAAGGCTCAGTGGTGGTAGAGTTATAAATACACTTACTATAAAGAATAGACAGACATAAGCTCTGATAAAATAGATGTTATTAAATGAGACACTAGTCATTTATCTTTCTACTATAAAGATAAGAGTTATACCTTTAATCTAATAGTCGGGGAATGCCCTACAGAGATAAGGAAGTCTTGTGCTATAGGCGCAATGCTTACTTTTATAAATCATTTAACCATTAATGATAAATTAAATTTTACCCACTTTGTTATACTTAAAATATAATATATATAAAATTCTTTCACTATCCACATCTAAAAATTATTTAAATTTCTACTTCAACTAAATTATAAACTTATGAACAAAAAGTAAATATAGTGTTGTTCATAAGTGCAAAATTCAAGGTTTTTACACAAATTTAGTCATCTTAGATGTTCAAATTAATACATACAAAACATATTATTGCCTATGTCAAACAAGAAATTGATTTTTACTATGAGATGGTTGTTCATTTAATACTTGAAATTGCTTGAAGTCTACGATTTTTACACAAACTTGAATGCAAACACTATTAAGAAGTATTTGTGCTGTGGTATTTCGTAAATTTGAAAAAAATTATTAAAATGACTTGAAATATGCAGAATTGTTGGTACATTAAGGAAAACTGTCATTGTGAGTGTCAATTTCATAATCAATTAATTTAATATATCATATCATATGCTTTCAAAAGTGCAGATATAACTAAAAATTGTATGAATTGTACATTTGTCTCACCCGAATTTCACTATTGGTGAAAATAGCTGGTAATTTAATTTAATTTTTATTTTTTTATTTAATTGGTGTCAAACAAGCAGGAGCCTCAGCTAGGGCAAGTGGTGGCGCCCATTCCACCTCTGGCAGAGCCCCTCTTGCAGAGTACGCTCTTTTGTTGAAGCTCCCATTTTAATATCACAAATACCATTATGAAAACAATAATCTTATATTTTGTTACATTGTTATAGCCTAACAGTAATTACTATTAACATAAAATATGTCTTGTGTAGATGATAATTAAGAGAACGATAAGTATCTTTTACTTGATTACTGATTTTTTTAAATATTTTATTTGTGATGCTTATTTATTGAACAACACATTGCAGAATTTTTGATGACATACATACAAACAAAAAAATAATAATTACATGTAGATAATATTATACTGAGTAATATAAATTTTTACGAATAAATATTAGAATGAGATGTATTATGAAATATTGGCTAATGTGTTGTTTGGAGTATGAAGTAGGTTGATTTTATAACGGTCGACCTCGACGAAAGATTATGTATGGCTTCATTTAATATAACATTAATTTTGATAACAAACCAGTAAAGATTCATTTGAATGTTTTTGAGGTTCCTCGTCAATTTTATTATTGATTTAATTAAATATGATAGTATGGATTTTATATGAATGCCCAAAAATTAAAATTTCGTTAGTTTATATTCATAATTACATTTGAGTCTATAAGTGGACTTTTATAACCTATTTCTGCTTATTTATCGTCCAAATATATACAGTGTAAATGTAACGTCCCTCGGTTTAACGACAAACTGCCTAAAGCGTCGAAATCAATTGGCTTTATTTGGTTTAGCTTGTCTTCCATCCACCTTTTCTTCTCTCCATTTAACGACAAGTCTTTATAACGCTATAAAATGCACAGTCCCTTCCGTGTCGTTATATAGAGTTTACACTTTATTTTAAAAGAAAAAATGGACCATAGAGAAAATTAAAAGTTACGCGTGTGACCCATGGTTGTTGTCAAAAATAGATTTCTATTTACATTTTTTTTTGTATCGGGAAGTATTCTCAAAAATCAACTGAATTCATACATTTATAATAGATTATTTGCGTTTGCTTTATAAAAACCTGTTAAACTTGATAATATTTCAGACTGCTATGGACCAGATGTAGGTGTGAATTGCTAGCAGTTTATATTTGAGTACTTTATCAAATCAGGTCATGTTTTGAAGCTATTTTTAATACTTAAATAGATTATTTATTATAGGCACATTTAATTATAGACCGAATGGAGTTTAACTTTGTTCATAGTTTCACGCGACGTAGCATCATGATTAATACGTAATGTCATTCATGATTGACGTTTTTTATCTGTGGAGTATAAACGGACATATTTACGCAATAAAAACACGCTGTTCAAACTTGGATTACTAATTTATGGGAAATTTAATTACCAAGCATTGAATTTCTTTTCGCACTATAGACGTAAGAATGTTTTTATATGGTATGTTGTCGCGCGTTGTATGTAGCCACGCTGTGAAATCAGCTGCCTGTAGAGACATTTCCAAACCAATTCATTTTGGAGACCTTAAAAAAGCGCACTTATGCCTCTGGCAGTGTTGGGATTGTAGGGTTGGCATTGTCCATGGGCGGAGGACAGCTTATTCTAGGTGAGCCTTCTGCCTGAAACGACTTTAATTTTATTAAACATTTTGTCAAACACATTAATGATCGTTTTAAACTTGTGTATTTAACGCATTATAGCCTATGGGGGTGCTTAAATAGACTTTCACGTTGTCAACGCGGTCATGGCCTATCGATTTTGGTAGTACGTAAAACTTGGCTTTCTAGTAATCCATTTTCATTATTTATACTGACAAAGAATCGGAGTAAAAAGCTTTATACCTATCAAGTTTAAGTTTTTTCACATTGAATCGTTCACTTATAATTTACCAAATTAAAATTTAATATGGCCATTAGGACAATTTTTGTGAGCCTCGTAGCTTATTTTAATCTTATATTATGACCACTTTTAATTTAACGTAGCGAGATATATCGGATCCGATCCCCGGTCCGAATCATCATCGTCATCATTTCAGCCGTAAGACGTCCACTGCTGGACATAGGCCTCCCTCTTGAACATCCATGAATACCTGTCGGAGGCGACCTGCATCCAGCGTCTTTCGGCGACCTTTACAAGGTCGTCTGTCCGCCTTGTGGGTAGACGTCCTACGCTGCGTTTGCCGGTTCATGGTCTCCACGAATAAAATTTTATAATTTATTTGGAATCCTTTAAAATACCACAAGCTTGAAAAGTACATGTCCGTGTCAAATATTTATATCAAAAAAATTAAGCAGTGCGTATATAATATTTATTATGATAGAACACAATCTCAGGGCTAATGCTTAATTCAGTAGTATGCAATGCGCTAACAACTGAAGGAACCATTCGTCACAAGAGAAACAATAAAGTATCATTTAACACGTTTTTACAGGAATTCTATTGGGTATAATTGAATTAGGTACTCAAGTCTTAAGTCTATACTTACTAGACCCGCCTTCCCTAGTGTTGCCCAAATGCAAGACCAAGACCGCCTAATTTTAGCAAGACCAAGACTGATCGTGTAAGACTTGAGCAAGAACAAGACTAAGCCTGCAAGACTCGCGCATCTTGCAGCTATATTTTTTTGGCAGTGGTTTTTGGGATTTCTCATTAAATTTTTAGACATATTTTATTAATCTGGTTGGTCTTTACTATGACTATCCTAATTCAACCTCAAAATGTTCCTATGCTGATAGGTTTTTCTAAGACCTGGAGTAAACTTAAATAAATATCAATAGTCTAATAGGTAATTTCAAGACTTGCAGGACTCTTGCTGCAAGACCAAGCCCAAGCCTGCGAGCGTAATAGCAAGACTGGCGCAAGACCAAGACTAAGCTAAGTTTTGCATTTGGGCAACATTACCTTTCCCCTTTGTGATTTTTGTCAAATTTATACCAATGTGGTACTAATTACAGGTATGCAATGTTGATAATTTTGACATGATACATTGTGAATTATGTCTACCATCAACATCTCGTGAATTCTAGTGACTCATGTATGACGTAGCATTGAAATAAGTCGATCGATTTCAGTGCTCTTGCCAAGTACGTAGTTATTTTACGGGGAAATACTGTATACTGTGAATGACACAACCTTAAATAATGATACAACGCTTTATAAGATAAATCTAATTAGAATATATAATTGATTTTAACATATGACATTAGCGTTTTGCACCGTTTGCTGTATACCTTTCAAAGCATTAGACCAGCAAGGCACCCGCGGCTCTGCAAGGTCTGGGAGGGGCGGAGGACCGTTTACCCTAGGTGAGTGGTGCCTCGTGTGCCACCAATTATATTTTTAAAAAACCTTTCATGGTTTTTCAGTTTCCCAATTTGCTTCAAGTCGATTGATACTATGTTATCACCAACATCGCTGTATGTAGCTCACTCGGACGTGACTTGCGATGGATCCTCTTTCACGATTACCGTAAATTTTTAATTTTTTTACGAGAATAATTTTAATAGCTCACAAGATAGATTAGTCTTTGATTAGCAATAAACCTATTCTATTATTGATTATGAATCCAATAAGCCTTGGAATCAACAATTGCATGATTATACCGTATAGTCAGATAATAATATAAACAAGTAAAAATAATACGTAACTACGAAAAACACACACTGACCTGGTAAAGGGAGAGAGCCGAATTTATACCAGTTCTGTAAATAATAAGAAAAAATCTCTAAATCTTAATGCTATTAATCGTAATAAATAATCAAAGTAATACACATTGTTTATTTAGTAAAATAAAGGAAGTTTCATTGTTTACAAAAATTTTCTATTAACTTTGAGTCATTATTTTCAAAATTAAAGTACTATACTACCCATGTTATATCAAAAGATGTCCTTTTTAATCAAAATTTGGTATTTAATCAAAACTGTACTATTTCGTATTTTCTGAATAGTTAAAATTAATCCTAATTATTTCAAAAATTAATTAAATTCAACATATATTATACCCTTATGTCAGTTGATATGGTTAAATAAATAAATTCCTAACGACGCATACTTATTCCCTAATCAGATTTAATTTTCTTGGTATCCAAGCGCTTGTATATTAATACATATATACAATTAGAATTTTTCTTATAATTTTACAATTGACATTTGAAACTCATGGGTTCGTATTACGCATGTGTGATTGCCACGCCATTTTAATCTTTATAATGCAGAGGAATCTGTCTAGAATGTTTCATTCGTTCGGATGTTGCATGGGAGACGTATTGTCTGTGATCTGAATACTGGTGCATTATAAAAGTGTTATGTTCGATAAAGGTGCGTTCGAAATAATACTGTAATATATAAATTAATGTGTTTAATCTCTTAAATTTATAATATCAAATTATAAATATAAAAAAACGGGAAGATATACCTCTACGAGAAGAACCAACAAGAAACTCATAGGGATTAATTTATTTTATCGCCAAATTTACAATAGTTGCTTTATTTATGTTTGCTAGTTTAAAAGGTACCAGTTGATATTTGTGCAGAAGTTTCCATGCATCTTTGTCTTCTATGTGCTGGTTAATTTTATCAGCTTTAATTAAAGTACTTTTCATAAGGCTCTTGATTTACTTTTAGTACTTAAGTTCAGTTATCTCTTAAGGGATTTTATAATATAAGCAAATGTTAACATTGATATATTCATGTATCTCGAGAGTTGGTATGTCCCAAAAAGTAACTCAAAAATATATATATATTTTTCATTTTCGGAAAAAGTTAAATTTGCAGAGATATCGTTTTTTCAAAATTGCATATTCAAAAATACTAATTATAGAGGTGAAGATTGGGTGTTACGTTGCATGTGGTATGCAGTTGAATTGGAAAAGTAAGACGAATAAAAACCGGTGATGTTTCTTGTATATATATGAAATTTGTATCGAAATGATGTTTCTTACGAACGTAGAACACTGAGCGTGAAATGGTATTTTTATGCTATAGCGGACAATGGAGCAGGTGGGCCTCATATGTGGTAAGAGGACACCGCCGCGAATCACATTACAATAACCGTTTCACGCTGAGGAGTATTCTTGAATATACTTGAAACGGTTCTTCTAATGTTGTTTCGCTGAGTGAGGATATCGGAGGCCCTATTAAATGCCGCTTAAGCAGCGTAAAAAGTCAACAACACAGCACGCGCGGACTGTTGCGCGGTTTATGATGGGCGGCGGTGTTCTCTTACCATATAGGAGACCCACCTGCTTCGTTGTTTGCTATAGGTACCAAAAAAGATTCCTTAACGATATGTGATTGATTTCTAGAGCTTGATAGTGCATATAAAAAAAGTAAGTAGCAGCTAACTTTCATATTTACATGGCGTAACGTATGCCGGATCAGCAAGTTAAGTGCTTAAAAGGAAACTTTTTGTGTTAAGGAAACTATGTTTGAAAGGTTTTTTTATTGTACCGATCAGTCATACGCTTCGTTTGATGCTACATGTATTCAGTTTTTATTATTCTCGTGACAAAGACACTTAGCGTTTTATGTCGCACGCTATTTTTACAGCCATTTTTTATCCCTTAAGAAAATACAATTTATGTATTAACGGCGACTGAGAAACGTAGAATTAAATGGAGCGACCGCGTGAGTTGAGCGAAAATACTTTTGAAGTCTTGTTGAGTTACAGTGACGTCATGGGTACTGGCTTCAATCCCCGGTTGGAGTAGAATTTATGATATAGTTTATACATTTGTTCGGTCTTTGGGAGGGCTTTACAGCTGCTTGGCAAGAGTCTTATCCGCGGGAAAACCATGCTGACGCATTAATTTGTGCGGTTCGTCCGCAGTGGGATCACGGGCTCGCAAAATACCATTGAAAGACAGGATTTGTACTGTGTTTCGTTAAATGATTGAATATACCGGAGAGCCATGCGGTTGTACCTCTCAATCGGCGTAAAAATCCGGCAACACAAACAACGTGGTTCGTGTTATAGTTGTCCTTAGCGGGTGATCTTTTATCGTCATTTAATTCTAATCTTGCCTTAATCTTGGGACACTATATATATTATTAGGCAATTTGAAAACTATTTATTTCCGCTTTTTAAAGAAAACTGTGAAACATTAATGTAGAATTAATGTTAGAAAACAGTAAGAAGTTTATATGGAGAAGACAGAAATTATTTTTCATACAGTTGCATACTCACCTCACACACAAACGTTTGCATGACCTCATATATACAACGTAAACTTATAATGCAACCACTATTGTGCATCTCTGTTGCATTATTGTAAAACATCCGCATAGTCTGATAACATACAAGATATCAGGCGATCCCATTTCGAAATATTTTTGTCGCCACGATATCGGAATTGAAAAAGTTTATGTCAAAGTTAATGTTTAACTATTGTTGCTTCTGTATGCACCTATTAATAATACATTCTCAACAATAAAGGTCATTGATTCAATATAGTTTCTGTCGGTTTCAGATCAACAAGGCGGTTATCCCCAAGCGGGTGGCTATCCTCAAGCTGGGTACCCACAAGCGGGCTACCCACCTCAAGGAGGTTACCCTCCACAGGGTGGCTACCCACCTCAAGGGGGCTTCCCACCTCAGGGAGGCTACCCACCCGGTGGCTACCCGCCGCAACCAGGTTTCCAACCCGCAGGCTACGGCGGTGCGGGATATGGAGAAGTAAGTTTTTTTTTACCCATAATCTAAGACCTCCATTATAGTAGGAACGTTGTTTTACAAATTAGTGAAGCTACGGTTCATTGAAGGTATAATTAATTGAGATTTAACAATAGTAAGATATAACAATGGTAAGATATAACCTCGTGGGAGATTATCAATACATAAAATACTAGCGTGACTGCAAGTACCCCTGTGACCACTAGTCATAGAGGTACAAAATAAGAATACTTTTCGTCCAAAATACCTCTGTGCCTGAAAGCCTTCAACCATTGCGTGTGGCCAGTGTTAACTTACGCCGCTGAAGCGAGGTCGATCGCGATGGGCCTCATGTAGAACCTCAGAGTCCCTCAGCGGGCTATGGAGAGGGCAATGCTCAGTCTCGCTGCGAGATAAAGAAAGAAAGAAAAACCAACCAAGAAAGGCAACCGTGTACCGGGAAACGCGGAATGGGACGTCCCGCCACGTGATGGAAAGATCGCCCAAGATAGCAATAGGTGGGCGTCTTTGTGGGAGGCCTATGTCCAGCAGTGGACTTAAATAGAGTAATGATAATGAGATACCATTACTGATTCACTGATTGTGTAAGCATACCGAAGCAATTTGTATAATGATCACATTTTTTATATAATGATAAAGAAATTTAATTCTAATTATATGAGTGTGTTCAATTATTGTTTATCTGTTTAAATACACTTTTCAATTGTTAGATCTTGTTGATATAATTCAGTAAAATGTGGCCAATTCTCAAGAAAACAGTAGAATGTCCACCATGTTAATCGTAATGACATGCAGATTCTAAATGACTATAAACCTATGATGTTATAACCCTTAAAAAAAAGTTAATAGTAATCTAGTAGGATTTGCTCTGTTTTTGACAATGTACAATAGCATGGATGATATTTGGTTAGCAGCGAGCACGAAAACCGTTTCAAATGTAGGTTGAATTTGTTGTCAAACTTCTCCGAATCGTTCGCAGTGATAGCACGGGCTCACTGAATACTATGAAATAATCCTTGTACTGCATTTCGTTTAGTGAGGTAACAGGCCCATTCTTACCGCCTAAGAGGCATATAAAGTCGGCAACACAACTGAAGCGTGATTCGTAGTGTGGTTGTTTATTGGCGACGATCTCTTGGACCCAAGAGACCGCCTGCCTTATAATCTGTCAAAAAAGTGTTTGGGTATAAGGAAATATGTAATGTGACTATGCGTAGAAGCGAATTTATGAAATTTATTTCCATAAAATACAAGATTTATTTGATTCAATATATTTAGGAAATAAGACCTGGAATGTTACTTCACTTTTTTGAACGCTCGTCAAAGAAAACTCTACGAGTTCGTTGTGAATCTTTATGGTGATCTTTTTTCTTCTCTGCGAAAATTGATATTTTTATATGAGCTTTAATGCATAGATGAAGTTCAATTCATAACTCTTGATTGCATGGTATATAGGTTTTTTTATGAATTTTAATAGATATGATAAAATTACAATATATGGGTAGCTTTACTACAAATCTGAAAAAATATTGGATATAATCAAAATATCGATCAAAATGTCAACCTACGTTTTTTGCAGCCCGCATACGGAGGACCGGCTGGTCTGGGTGAAGATGGCGACGTTAAAGGCTTTGATTTTAACGAGCAAAGTATTAGGAAGTCGTTTGTACGAAAGGTGAGTAATCTTTAATAAAAAAAATAAAGTGTACTCATGGCAAACTGACAACTGTTTTATGGGGCAGAGTAAAATTAACGAATTTTTCGGTTTACGGAGTTAATTTTGTAATACGACAAATTACAGTTCCAATAATGAGACTAATCTGCAATGATGTCCTTTGTGAGGATAGTACAAAAATATAGATGTACGCGGCGATTTACTTTGTTGTATTTACCCAGGGGAGTACCATGTCGATTTGATCGAAGTGATACGACAGAATTCCAGCGTGAAACAGTACAAGTACTGTTTCACAATGGTAAATGTAAATAAATGAGGATATCGAAAGCCTTTGAAATTATACAGCTTTAGCGGCGTATAATGGTAACACAACCAAAACTATTGTGGCGCGGTTGTCCATGGGCGATCGTGATTTTTACTATAAAGAAGACCCGTCTGTTCCGTTGCCCGCTATACCATACAAAACTTGTATACTAGAAATATTAACTGTACGTTTAATTTTCATACTGTTATTTCCAGGTGTACGCCATTCTCATGTGTCAACTGCTTGTGACGCTGTCCTTCATCACTCTGTTTGTGTACCACGCACCGACTAAACTATGGGCGCAACAAAATATGTGGGCCTTGTGAGTATCTGTTTTACTATAAGTGAATCCGACAGACGTACCGCCAAGGCTGGTAAGCCAAGTCCGAAAACCAAAAGGCACATTTAATTTTCCCTCCATGTTTTAAATCGTGTAAAAATGTTATTTTGGTGGAACAAAATTTCCTGAAAATACAGCCCTTCTTGAGATAAGGCCGGGCCAGTAACATATTATTTCTGAGTGAACTTTGAGAACTACGGGGTCCGTTTATGAACCTTGACAGAGCCTTCAAGAATCCTAAAACCAATACACTGAAACTACCTTTATCAATAAAAAGCCCGCAACCCATCTACCGCCCAGCAGAGGCTGAGGGTGTCCATAGGAGATGGAGCGCTTTACCTAGATGAGCCTCCTGCTCGTTTCGACTTTCTCTTTACATAAAATAATTCTTTATAATTTTAAATAAATAAAATACATTAGTGATGTGTCATAAAAATATACATAGTGTCACCCATGGGACAGCCATGCTGAAGCATATGCGCACTAATTGGGCCGGCTCGTCCGAAGTGATACTACGGGCTCGCTGAATACTCAGCGTGGAACGGTACTTGTACTGTTTCGCAGAGTAATTGAGGATATCGGAGGCCCTTAAAAAGTGCCGCTTAAGCGGTTTAAAAAGCTGACAACACAACCAATGCGTGTCTGTGACACGGTTGTTCACGCGCGGTATTCTCCTACTATATAGGTCCTGCTCTGTTATCCGCTATAGAATAAAAAATAAATATTGGTCGAATTTCTGTATCTTTTCAGTTGGGTGGCGTTCGTGATGATGTTTGTATGTCTGATTGTCATGTCGTGTTGCGGTGATGTACGTCGGCAGTCTCCGACTAATTTCATTTTCCTCGGCCTTTTCACCCTCGCTGAGAGTTTCCTTCTCGGAGTCACCAGCTCGGTTTACCAGAGTGATGCGGTAAGAGAATTCATTTGTATTTTTTTTGTTATATTGCTCACAACAGAGCAGATGCGTCTGCTATATGGTACTCACTCTGCGAAATTATACAAGTACCGCTTCACGCTGAGTATTCTGTGAGCCTGTGGTATCATTTCGGACGAGCTGGTCCAATTATGCGTCCGCATATGATTTAGCATGGCTCTCCCACAGGTGGAAATTAATAATTGTCAAATGATTATTTAGCTGATCCCGACAAGCCTTTTCTTGTAATATAAATTATTAAAGACCTAATTTAACCTAATTTGACCTAATTAATTAAAGAATAAGGCTTAATCGTAGGTATGTAAAAATTTCGGGTTGTATATATTTCTCAATGCTGAATCATAAAAAAAACTTTGACTCAGTGTTAAAAGATATGAAAAATATATGTTTACCGACTACCGATAAACTCACAAAGTTTACAATATTCACAAATTTTAATTCAATCCTCTAGTTGTCCAATTGTAAAACATGAAAAGGTTCTCACAAATGTGACCAGGTGTAACTATGTTACTGAGGAAGGGGGAGGGTCAAAAATAATTAAATTCGAGTGACGTAATATGTGGATGACCTCATACAAGAGTCAATTCAATTTTGTATGATACGATATTACGAAATTGATTTAAAATTGACTTACGAACATACAATTTGGACCTTGCTCATTATGAGTGCTTAGAAATTAATATATTCCAACAGATAATAGATAATCAAATAATAATAAAATCCAATAGATAATAAATTATTTAATTTTAAAATTAAATATGTTCAGGTAATGATGGCTGTGGGAATAACTGCGGCTATCTGTCTCGCACTGACATTGTTCGCGATGCAAACTAAATGGGACTTTACGGCTATGGGTGGGATACTACTGTGTGCTACTGTGGTTCTACTACTTTTTGGTAAGATGTTTTCCACTACACTTATTAACTTTGCTAAAATCATACATTTTCTTAAAGTCGACCTTTACAAAGCAGTGGACCTAAAAGGACGGCAACGTCTAGGTTCATCAGGGCATAGGCTTGTCCATGGGCGGATGATGATTAATACATAATATAATAAGATAGAAATAATATAATATATATATTATATACAGTGTAAACTCTATATAACGACCCTGAAGGGACTGCATTTTATAGCGTTATAAAGAGTTGTCGTTAAATGGAGAGAAGAAAAGGTGGATGGAAGTCAAGCTAAACCAACTAAAGCCACTAGATTTCGGCGCTTTAGGGAGTTTGTCGTTAAATCGAGGGACGTTACATGGAGTTTACACATCATGAAGAGTTTTTTCCGGAATAAAAGGCTTTATTTTTATTAAACAACATCCAGCACAACAGCTGTCAAAAATTAACTGAATATTAAAAATGGCGGACCTTGTTACCATAAGTACCAACATAACGCTACAAAAAAATCAAATACGCGCAGACCGCGGCATTTTATAGTACGCAATACGATTTCGAGAGGCCCGTAGCTAAGTCACGAAGCCAGAGAGAAACGGTACGTGTACTGAGTTTCATTGAGTAAGGATTTCGGAGATCCTTGAAATAACGCCGCCGATAACACAACCAAAAGACTGTGGCGTGATTGTCTATAGGCAGATCATAAAAAATTGAAATGACAGCGATAATATATTGATTTCAGGTCTAATTGCAATCTTTATCCCGCGGAACTCCATAGTGATGTTGGTGTACGCTTCGCTCGGAGCCCTGCTATTCTCGGTGTACTTGATCTACGACACCCAATTGATGATGGGTGGCAAGCACAAATACAGCATCTCGCCTGAGGAATATGTGTTCGCCGCTCTCAATCTCTACCTGGATATAATTAACATATTCATCTACATCCTGACGATCATTGGCGCGGCCAAAGATTAGAGAGTATTGTCTAAGGCTTCACATTTGACCATAAACTTTGAGAATGGACTGATTGTCTTATTTCATCGATCTTATGGCAATGTTTATTCGATGATTTGTCATTAATATTAGGTTAATATTAAATTATTGTTATTTGCGTCTTTTAATAGTATCGCAACCTTATTCATGGTTAAATTACCTGCCCCATATGCACTAAACATACTAACATATTATTTAATGAAATTAAGAATAGTTTTAATTTAAATTTAATATTATTTTACTTTGGTTACAAGTTTGGCATTCGTGTAGTGTAATCGTCACTGGTGTGTAGTGATCCTTTGATTATCATTTCCTTTGTTTATGGTCCACTCTCTTTGTCTATGGCATACAGAGCTGTCAAACGCCAAAATTATATTTTGGAAAACTTTATTCCATAGTCAGCGGCGTAGCGTGTCAGTTGGCCGTCCGGGTCGAAAAACAATTTTGTTAACCTCTATTTCAATTTAATATTTACCATATAACTTCTCGGTCGTAACAGTAATTATTTGTATTGTACAGGTTATATTTTAAATTTTAAAAACGTTTTACTTTCAAGTTTGTTTATACAAAAATAATGTAACTTCAACTATTTATCATTTATTATAGCAGCTGTAAAATAAATTAAGAATTTTTCCACCAGTACGCTACGCCATAGTTCTAAGTCCTAGCGCAACTTTATAATTTTATATTATTCACCAAACATTGTAGAACATTCCAGCCAGCTACACCCAGAGACAATAAGGTTTTTTTCTATGGACTGATGCGAAATTTAATTCGACTAAATAGAGATATTAGAATGAATCTCTGCTATGGGCATTTAGGGGTTGTTGATTTTTTTTTTACTTAGAATATAAGCCATTACCTCATCCAACAATAGTATAGTGTTCCCCATCTGTGGTCCGCGGACCTCCGGTGTCTGCGAATATATATTGTACGGAGGTCCGCGGTGTCATCTAAGATCCTTACATAAATGCTAATAATAAATAAAATAAATACTTAATCTGATTTTTTTGCCTGTTATTGTAATAAGTGGTCCGTGAAAACTATCGTTTAATTCCTAGAGGTCCGTGGTTGACAGGTGGAATCTTAGTGCAATGAGAGTTATTTTGACGTACAATAAGTTGAATCTAAAGCAAATTCAAAGCTTCTATTATCAAACCAAATTTATTTTTTATTATATGTTATGAAATGCGTGAAAATTGGATTTCTTCCCCGAACAAATAACGTATCTTGTAATTCCAAATTTCTTGTTAGTTTTACCATTTGCTATTGACACTGAAATAAGCAAAAATACACGTCGAATTGATATTTGCTGTTTTTTTTTATTTTAAATATATAATAACTTGTTTGGGGATCGTCATCTTTGTATATCGTCAGTATTAAATATATTTCTATAATTATAATCATATATCATTAAACATTTACAGTCGCAAAAAGAATATGTAACATACAGATTTTTAAGCTTTCCTCTCGTGATTGTAGGACAATCCGTAGCATATATTGTACAAAAATCGTTGAAATTTAATAAAGGATACTTTATTTCATTAACACATGTTAACATAATGTCAAGTAGATAGACTTTTTGTTTGAATAAAAAAAACTCCTATTTATAAACACGCCCAGACCTGACTGTAAAGGGCTGACCATTTTCTTCCCTTTGGTGTTGTGGTAGGATTTAATCTATCAAAAATCATGAGTATTTATAGTACCTACAAAGAAACTTAATTTTTTAAAATATATTTAGATACAAGTATCAAGTATGGTTTTATTGTATTGTCATTTTTTTCATACGGATGGTCTCTAACAGAGTAGTGTTTAATTTTATCTTTGCCTTGTATGTTGATATTATTATGAGAATCGAAAAAAAATTATTCAGTCGTTTTTTTATGGAAGCAGTGAAAAATGAGCAGGAGGCTCACCTAGGATAAGCGGTCTTCCGCCCATGGACACTCCTAGTGCGTGCAGGGCCGCGGGTGCGTTGCTGTTTATAAACGAATGATTTTCTTTTTGTCACCAGTTCTTTTGTCCTTTATTTTAGTATCATTTTCTGCTTACGACTTCCTATATAGCTTTTTATCACATGACCCTATATTCGAATAAATAAGGTATTATT
Source organism: Delias oraia (assembly GCA_018230265.1). Taxonomy (NCBI): domain Eukaryota; kingdom Metazoa; phylum Arthropoda; class Insecta; order Lepidoptera; family Pieridae; genus Delias; species Delias oraia. The sequence goes on along the minus strand of DWCF01000273.1, from coordinate 13,927 downwards.
TAAAAGAGTTTAACTGTCAATAAATGTAAGTTTATGTAGTGTTTATAAATTAATGTTTGTAACTGTATTTCCGGTTTGAAATTATAATTCGATGTATCTATTTTATTCTTGGGCTAAACTTGAGCTTAAGCATTGATTAACTTTAATCGATATCTCAAATGTCGTTTTGACGTCAAATTTGCCTGAGTTTAGTAAAGTTTGAATCTAATTATTCTTGTAAGCGCTAAAATAGCTAAATAAAGCGCTAAAGTGTTATAAGTGCTATAATTAATACTGACTCACGAAATATATTAATAAATTAAAAATGTTGTTTTTTTTTAACCTATATCAATCTTTTGCGAATTCGGTTCAAAAATGTTTTAAATTCCATTTGTAGTTGGGTTTTTTGAGGCAAATTAGAGGTAGTGTTTTTATATGAAAACGGAAGCATAAGGCCTAGGATAAGTTGCCAAGCATATTAATGTAATATTTTCTCTTTTTTACTTTAATCGTGGTAGAGCCATGGTGACGCACTAATTGGCCCGGCTTGTCCAAAGTGATACCACGGCCTCGCAGAATATCTAGCGTGTAACGATACTTATAGTGTATTTCGCAGAGTGACAGAATATCGGAGGCCCTTAAAAATGCCACTAGTGTCGTAAAAAGCTGGCAACACGAACAATGCGCGGACTGTAGCGCGGTTGTTCATGGGCGGCGGTGTTCTCTTACCATATAGGAAACCCACCTGCTCCATTGTTCACTATGGCATAAAAAAGCTAAGCTCTAATATACTATTTACTTCCTTTTCTACGGACTATACTATGTCCAACTTATTACTGCCCTGTTTTATTTCCAAGACACCTTTGCTCGAAAGCCATTTGCCGTGTTAACTAATGAATTTTGAATTGTCTTTTATAATCTATATTTAAAAAGTTATCGTTAAATTGTATATCAGTACTATCAATTGTTATCACCGCCGTATCAGTGACACGTAAGATATTGGACAAAGCAGTCGCTACAAATGGCGCAGGTAGGAACTGTATAATTTGTTTTAAGTATTTACAATAGTTTAATAGTTTTTATCTGTTTAAACTACAGTTCACCTGTTTATTCATATTTGTGCATCGTATTACAAATTCCAAAGCATGTATTGTAGATTGGAAATCATATATCAGCTGATTCATAGTAGGCCATGATGAAGTTACGGTAAAAAATTGCATAAAAATATATTGATTAACCATTGGGATCGAACTTCCCAAAGAATAGACAAAGTTTCCGTTTTAAACCAACAGAATTCTGTTCTCTCTGGTCAGTTGAATTGTACCCGCGTTAATCATAAAAACCTTATAGAAAACAGAGTTATTAGAATACTGAGTTAGAAAAAAATATATTTGAAATGTAATTAATAATATGTGTATTTTATTTATTAAGAGTAACTGCATTGTATATTATATTTTAGGTTCACCAAGTTATGTACGTGAATTCGTCATTTGGAGAAGATGTTCCAAACAGTCAATTTGATTTCACTGAGCAATCGATACGAAAAGGATTTATCCGTAAGGTAATATAATTAAATACCTTTAAAATATCCAATATTTTTCTATCTTTACCAGATCTCTGGTAAAGTTCTTTACAGTGGCGTTTTGGTTATTTTAAAAAGCAAAAGCACTGTTTCAAGGTTATTAAGGGAACAAGGATTCTTGCACCCAGAATTCTCATATTCTTCCGCGGCTGCACAGGCCGAGTTTCCTGCCTCACAGGAGACGTCTTTGCGCTATTCGCGGCAAAACATGTAAATTCTCAGTGAACTCAACAGCGAGTTAAACATTTCTAAAAACAACTTATTAGTAGTTAATATTCTAATATTAAAATTACAAAGAAATAGTTTAATATTTTTGAAAATAGGAATCACCTGGTTTCACCCTGATAAGTGGAACTGTGGTCTGGACAGCCCCAGATGGGCCGCGGGTGCATTGCCGGCCTTTTAGGGATAGATACGCTCTTCTTTGACTGGCTCCAAGTAATGTGTTGGAAATACTTCTGCAAGGAGCTGATATCACAGAGTGATTATGCGCGATACAAAAATTCCTTAAAATCGCTCATTTGTGTATTCATAAAATCTGGGTAATATGTATTTTAAATTATTATTAATCAGTTACTTAATGTTTCCAGGTATACGCCATACTTATGTGTCAGCTGCTAGTGACTATGGGATTCATAGCGCTTTTTGTTTTCCATGAGCCAACTCAAAATTTGATCCGACAAAACAGTTATCTTTTGTGCGTATAACATCCTTTTTTAATCTATAATAAGCCTTGCGAAATGTTTGTACAATATAACAAGTCAAGAGTGCTGTTCTAATTAAAATAACAACACATTGCTACTTCAATGACACATACCAACATACCTGCCCCCTTTTTATATGTATGTTATATTTTCCTGTGGAAGAGCCATGAATATGCTGACGCACTAATTAATATTAGTAGAGTATTCTATAAGCCCATGGTATCACATCGGACGAGCAGGTCCAATTAGTGCGTTAGAATAGCTTCAGCGTGTCTCTCCCACGGGTGCGACGGTATTAAGATACTCGCCGCCTAATATCCTTCTATAGACACCGAATAAAATAAATTAATTGATATCAGGACCAAGATTCGAACCCGATACCTTCAAGGTATACTAAAACCTCTTACTTAGTTACAAGGTTCTCAGAATAAGATTATCATACATCTCTATAGATAACATTTCTGATAATTTATACAATTTCAGTGTTTTGTTATAATAATATAAATAATATTGATTTATATTAATTTAATCATAATAAATAAAATTATTCGTCTCTTCCAGATGGGTAGCAATAGTGGTGCTTTTCGTTTGTATGATTGCCATGGCTTGCTGTGAAAATGTTAGACGGACCTCGCCAATGAATTTCATCTTTTTATTTGTATTCACGGCAGCACAAAGCTTTTTACTCGGCGTCAGTGCTAGCACCTTTGCAGCCAACGAGGTAGTGACCCCTTTAGGTCGTTTTATTATCTCTATAAATAAAATTACTTCTTTTTGTATGGATGTAAAAATATTAATATTACCTATGCAATCTATGTATTGAAAGTAGCTGACCGTATTTTTCCTCTGTCTTGCTATATATACACATGTATTTCTCAATACCGAATCAAGGTAAAAGATTTTTTTTTACAAAAATTGTAAAAAAACGTTTGAACAATCTTAATATTTCGGGATTATATAAAATAGACCTTGACAATAACAGATCAGTACAAAATTTCATGAAAATCCAGCCGTTTCGGAGAAGTTTGGTATGTAAATATGTAAGTCTAGCGACCCGGTACGTGCTTCCCTACGCATAAAAAGTTTCAATTAGATAGCAAAATCCCCATTATAAAAGTATTCGCTATTTATTGAATTAATTTATTACAAAAAATGTGAGAAATGAATAACCGCTGCAGCGATTTAGTGCAAACAAAGTCAAACCAAATGTTTCGATAGGTACTTTACCTATGGAAATCAAAATGTTCTTGATTTATAAGTTTACAACGAAAAGAGGTTGTTATATACACTAACTATTTTAATTCATTTTAAGGTCTTCATGGCAGTTGGTATAACCGCGGCAGTTTGCTTGGGTCTGACTCTCTTCGCATTTCAAACTAAATGGGATTTCACGTTGTTGGGAGGAGGCCTCGTGGCAGCCAGTGTTATTTTATTGATGTTTGGTAATTATTTTCTATCTCTTAATTATTATATCTCTTGAAGGCTTCGCAGCTTAGTGCTTTAATAAGTATACCATGAACCGAGATGTATCGTGTTCGAATACCGGTTCAGACAATTACAATTTATATATAATTTATGCAGTCTCTCGAAGGGATTGAAAGTGGCCGGGCGAGTGTCGTAATACTGATGCACCCGTGGGAGAGCCATGGTGAAGCATATGCGGACGTATACCTTTACTGTGTTTCACTCAGTGACTGAATATTGGTACAACTTAAAACGCCGCTTAAGGCGTAAAAAGCCGGAAAGATAACCAAATCGCGGACAATTGCGCGGTTTACGATAGCGGTGTTCTCTTACCGTACAGGAGACCTGCTCCGTTGTCCGCTATACCATAAAAATACCCATGACTTTACGGCAACTTACAAATCCACTTCGAGGATCTAAAAAAAGCATTACATATAATGAATTAAATCATCAACATCAGCCTATCAAGTCCATTGCTGGACATTGGCCTCTCCCAAAGACGCCCACTTATTACGATCTTGAGCGATCTGGATCCAACGGTTGCTCGCGGCCTTCATGAGATCGTCTTTCCATCGCGTGGAATCGTCCATGAATTATAAGTATAATTCTCTTTTATTACAGGTCTCATAACCCTATTTATACCGACTAACGGCATAATAAGATTGGTCTACGCATCTTTGGGCGTTCTCATATTCTCTCTGTACCTTGTCTATGACACGCAGCTGATGATGGGCGGTAAACACAAATACAGCATCTCACCAGAGGAGTATATATTCGCGGCACTGAACCTTTATCTAGATATCATTCAAATATTCTTATTTATTTTGTTAATATTTAGAAACTCCTAATTGCATAATGATTAGATATGTATTGAAACAGTATTTAATGATTTAAGTGTGTATTAAAATGTATTATTTTTACAAGCAGACGTCTTGCCCAGTACGCAACCGATTAGGTGCAATTGTGAACCTTCAACAATCCATGGCATCATCATCATCATCAGCCTATTCAAGTCCACTGCTGGACATAGGCCTGGCCCACCCGCTGCGATCTTGAGCGATCTGGATCCAGCGGTTGCCCGTGATCTTCGTGAGATCGTCCTTCCAACGCGTGGCGGAACGTCCCACTCTGCGTTTTCCGGTACGCGGTCGCCACTCGAGAACCTTTCGTCCCCGGTTCCAATTGTCAGTATTCCGGTTGTCAATTCGTCGAGCGATGTGGCTAGCCCATTGCCAGTTGCATACTAAAAATCCATGGCATACTAATCCCGAAAAATTCTAAAAACCATCTAACCACTACCCTCTATTTTTGCATTCGGATATCCTTCTCCTAGTTCTAAGCCACACCCCACCCAATTTTCAATCAAAGCCGTGCTTGAGTTATAAATAGTCTACATATTTGACCCTCCTAAAGGAGATGCCTGTGCTTTATTAGTAGAGGCGTATGAGACAGGTGTAGCATCACCCCGTTGACGGTTCAAAGTACCTTATAAGCTCTATTGAATTGATATTTCACATTGACTTTGTAGCTAACATGACTTATTTATAAAATAGATGATAGCTCCCTATAGTTATAAAATCTATCACTTATAAGGTAATATGGTGGGGATATGGAGGGGTGAATATAATTTACGGCCGTATCCCCTAAATTCCTAAAATAGACATTTTTTTAATATATATATAATGGTAAAACTGATTTTATACATCACTAGCAGGTTCTGGCAGAAATACTACTGCCCGTACAACAAACGACTCCGTCGTTCGAAAACCGAAAAACCGATACATTTAAACATACCCTCCATTTTTGTAGTCAGATAAAAATTATCCTATGTCCTTAGTTGTAAGTTACTCCCCATTAATTCCCCATACCACCCCCCACAAAATAAATAAAATTAATGTACAAATTCGTACATTAAAATTAATTTAAGTCGATTCAGCAGTTTTATATTAGATTTTTGAAAAAAAAATTCGCACAAACCTTGGCCTTATTTATAACCAATATAATGTTAAAAGAATGATTAAGATAGGTGCAGCCGTTCAAAATTTATACGTGTATACATTGTGTATACATTTTGAAAATGTATTTTTATACATATAATAGAAGATAGATTGAAAAACTTTTTATATATCTGTAAATCTATTAAATCGAAATATTAATGTGATGAAGATAAATATAGTTTTTATGTCCTAAAAAACATGTTTCTTTACGTGAAATAAATATATTAACCAAATTAAACTAAGAAGTTTTATTTACCTCACTTTGGATAGTGTACTTATTAACCTACCACTAAAGGGGAAGTAATGGACTCGATCCGGGGTTCAAATAAAAAAAATAATATGTTACAGCAGACAAAGGAGGTAGGTTTCCTATATGGTAAGAGAACACCGCCGCCCATGGACAACCACGCCACAATCCACGCATTGATTGTGTTTCCGGATATTTCCTCACTTAAGCGGGGCTAAGTTCGTTCGTCCGAAGTGTTACAAGCTCACAGAATATTCAGCGTGAAACGGTACATGTACTGTGTTTCGCAGAGGGAGTGAGGATATCGGAGGCCGGCATCACAACTAATGCGCGGACCGTGGCGCGTTGGTTGATAGGCGGCGGTGTTCTCTTAACAAATAGGTGACCCACATGTTCCGTTGTCCGCTATAGAATAAATAAAACACCTCTGAAACAACTTGATCAGATAGGTAAGGACCATCTCATACCTGTTTTGCATACTCCTAAGTATTAAGGTTGGTTCAAGTTGAATTATTTAATTATTTTTATGATTCATTATTAAAAAAATCAATTACGACAAATCTTTATTGCTTTAACAATGATATTAATTATTTAAATTAGAAATAACCATTTACTGCGGTCAGTTAATATATTAATTATTTATCTAACTATAAAAATAATTCCGAGTTCATATCTGTGAACTATTCAAATTTGTATCACTATTTTATCAAATCATAATCACATTGTTAAAATGTTTCTCGAAACAGCGGCTGTGGTTTTTGTGATATTTTGTATTTATTATCTTTACAAAGATGAACCAAAACCAATTTTCGGAGTATACACAGTACCTGGCAAATGGTATTATTTGAAATATGCCGTATTTACTTGTATATTTCATTATAGAAAAGTAAGTATTTAATTATTCTAGAACTCTAAGCGCTAAACAGTTAATTTTTTTTCCATTTCATATATTAATTACACCTATACTTTTTTATGCATTCTATGGTAAGACACTGCCGCCCATGGACTACCGCGCCACAGAATACTCAGCGTGACGTGGTAGTTGTACTTCAAACGGTATTTCTACTGTTCAGTTGAGTGAGTGAGGATATCGGAGGCCCTTAAAAATTCTGCTTAAGCGGTTTAAAAGCCGACAACATAAGCAATGCGCGAACTATGACGTCCCTGTCCATGGGTGGCGGTGTTCTCTTACCATATGGAGACCCACCTGCTCCGTTGTCCGCTGTACCATAAAAAAATCCATGCTTACATAGCTTGAGCGGTATTCCACTAGACGTATATACTCATTCAGCGAAATTCATTACAAATATTACCCGCTGGTATTCTGTAAGCCTGTGGTATCAGTTCGAGAACCCAATTAGTGCATCTATACATGTATGACAGTGTTAGGAAACTCACCCAGACACGGTAAAGCGCTTTCATGGACCTTTAAGTCGGTGTCTCTAAATTCACGGTATTTTACTTCACGAATTTGAAATTTTTGCACGTGATAATATTGAAGGACAAGGTCTATATCACCGTGAGGTTAAAAGTCAATTCATATCTTTAACTGTCGCTGCTTATCAATTAGGAGATATTTTTTATTTTAAAACGTATCTATCTGTTTTATGCTCTATTATTTTACTACTATATATATTATAATACTTGCAAATAGCCACCATTTAGCTGTAATTGCGTTAAATTAAGTAATGTGTTTGTATGTTTGTTACAAACTTACCTAAAACATAAACAAAGCAACAATAAAAAATTCAGAAATCTAATACAAATATTTTTAATTATGCAGTGGGCATCGTAGCAGGCCGGTCTCAGTCTAAAAATTTCAAGTATTGGTCTTGCACAAATGCAACTCCGTGGCTGATTTTGGACAACACTAAACATAGTATAAACCGAACGCTCAGATTTTGTTTTTAGTTAGTTGATGCCGCGTTTTGTCACTACGCTACACTCGGGCCTTATTGGTATCTCGTCGCTGGAACTGGTCAGCTTCAAAAAATAGGACAAATCCCACTGATATATAAGTTCGCAGGGCAGTATCTTAAGCTCTATACAGGCATCGAAAGTCTAGCTTCCAATAAATATATTTTTTTTTATAGTATAGCAGACAACGGAACAGGTGGGTCACCTATATGGTAAAAGAACACCGCCGCCCATGAACAACCGCACCACAGTCCGCGCATTAGTTGTATTGCCGACTTTTTACGCCGCTTAAACGTCAATTTTAAGGGCCTCCGATATCCTTACTCACTCTGCAAAACAGTACAAGTACCGTTTCACGAGTATTATGTTAGTCCGTATCACTTCGGACGGGCCGGCCCAATTTGTGCGTCAAATGCTTCAGCATGGCTCTACCGCGGAGACTACATACTAGTTCTAATCATTGATATTTTTAGTATATAAATAAAAACAAATCGGCTGGGTCGGATGGACGTGCCGGTCAAGGGGTGAAGGCTGTAGCAAGCATTGAAGAAATGGAACAAATTCAACCCTTAAGCGAAGATCCGAAGGTACTTATACACATAACTTCGTGACGGGTGTAAATTGTTAATCTGTAATTATTCTTTTTTTATAAAAAAATTGGGAGGCAAAACGAGCACCGGTTTACCTGGAATGAGTGGTCTACCGAATTAGCAAGCTGAAGTAGCAATGGGCAAGCCACATCGCAAAGCGGGGCCGAAAAGTGTTAGAGTGGAGACCTCGGACCGGCATGCGCAGCGTGGGACGTCCACTCGCAAGGTGGACAGACCTTTAAAGGTCGCCGGAAGATGCTTGACAGATATTCATGGAGGTCCAAGGGTCCTACGTCCAGCAGTGGACGTCTTACGGCTGCAATAATCATGATGATCATGATGAAGTGGTCTACCGCCCATGGACACAGGGGAAACTTCACGGATGAGTGGATGGTTTTAAAGGAAAATGGGTGGCCAAATCGTATTGGTTTGGATATATCTCTGCAGGCATCTGATTTCACAGAGTAATGGTGCGCCGCACAAAATTCCTTTAAAACGCTCAGATTGGTAAAAGAAACGTTGAGATGATACGATGGATGATGAAATATTTCTGCAACTATTGATCCAAATAACGCCTTGAAATTTATTTTCTTCGTGATCTTTATTTACATAACCTCACAATAACATCATAACTACTGTCAGAAAAAAATATTATAAATATTAATTTTTTTAAATAGTTTCATGTGAAAAAAAGTTTTCAATATAAACTTTAACTTTTTTTCATATTTCATGTAAATCCGTAGTAATAAGTAGTATCTTGTTAATTTTTAGGCTTTCGAAGCAGTGTTTTTCACATCCGCATCTGAGGGACAAGATGACAAAGGATTCTATATAGCGGCAGGCAGCGAGCGACGGCACATGGGTATTTGTACTGGACTCATGTATATTGGGGTGAGAATATTGAGAGCTTTTATATTATTCTACACACAATAAATTTCTAATACCAATTCAGTAGTTTTATATATTTAAAAAAATCTATATTTGTAGAAAATAAGGTTAATAAAATTATTTTATTTGTAATCTATAAATTAAATTTGTACTTTCAATGGGAAAGAATAACTTTCTAGAAGCATAACTTATTAAAATTTGAAAAATAAATGTTTTAACCCATACGCTTTGTTTCTAGTTACCAGACAAAGGTTTGCTCTGCAGTAAGAAATTACCAGATACAGTTCTTTTTGGAGGTACAGATGATCAATTTGGCTCTGAAGGCATCACAATAAAGATGATGGAACCAATGAAGAAATGGATTATTGCGTATAAAGGTCAAATGTGGTATGTAGACAGAGTGTGATATGTATGTGTTATTTTACTTTTTAATATATATAATATATTATTACTATTAGAAGAATAGGGGTGGATTTTGGATGGGTACTAATTTTGGTTTTTAAATTGATAATCAAAAACAAAAAAATTACATAACATGTAAATTTGAGTTGATTTATTTATTTTATTTAATCCTAGAGAACACCGCCGCCCATGAACAACCAGGCCACACTCCGCGCATTGGTTGTGTGACCGACTTTTTACTTTTTAAGCGGGACTTTTAAGGATTACATTTTGGATTATAAAAATAGATATTGCCTCATTTTCAGAACAACCTGATTTGCACATATATTGTTTAAAAGATTGAATAATCTTAAAAAATATATATTAATATGTTAATTAATAAAATTGTGTCAAACATAGTTTCCTAAGTTATACGTACTTGTAACTCTAAGCTTAATCTGAAGGTAAGTTTCAAAATAGTGACAAAATTGGTACTAAATTATCTAAAATAAACCTTGAAATTAAAAAAAATACATTTTATATTCGTAGATATTTTTAGTAGTAAATCTGTATAATAAAGCGAATAAATTTATTAATACATAAGTTTTTAAACTTCTAGGTATCTAAATGATCCGAGCAAATTTGTAGACGTAGAATTGAATGGCGAATGGATTGCCACAAGCAAATATTTTGATTACGACACAGATCTACATCCGCCCGCTGTCATCAGGTCTATAGCTAAAGAAAAATGGAGTCGGGAGTACTTTGAGGGACTAAAAACGTAATTGATAATTCACTGAAAGAGGTTTTATATTAAGAGTTATATTATGGGAGCCAATCTGACGTACTATTTGGGTCAGTTCTGAAGTGCTTGTGAAACAGATGCTTCGCTGAGTGAGATAATATTGGAAACTTGTAAAGTTATACAATTCAAGCGGCGTAAAAAGCCCAACCAAAGCGTCGATTGTGGCGCGGTTGCCCATGGACGGCGATAATCTCGCAATATAGAAGAGATCCGTCTGCTCCATTGCCCGCTTTACAATAAAAAAAAAATAAGTTTTAATTAAATTCATCTGTTTATGGCAGAATAGCATTTTATCCGAAGAACTTTATAATTTTTTTTATGAAATTAGAGCCAACCTCGAGGCTCATCTAGTATAAACTCCTCCTAGACTTTCGTCCATGGACAGCCCAGCTCTTGATGGGCTGCGACTGGGTTGGGCCTTATAGATACTTACGTTTTTTTTTGAAGGCTCCATTTTCTATTTGTTTTTTAATTTAATTAATAATTTGTATATTTCCTATTATTTTAGAGCACACCAGTCACATTATGAACAGTTTGGAGTATTGAAATGCAAACTCACGATTGGCGATGAGAAATATGATATCACAATACCATCTTTCCGGGATCATAGCTTTGGTTAGTAACTTAGCCTTAAATTATCCTGGCATTGAAAACCTTTAAAAATTAGTTAATGATTATGGTATAACGCACAACAGAGCAGGTGGTTCTCATATATAGTAACAGAATACCCCTGGATAAATCGCGCTATAATCTGTGTTTTGGTTGTGTGGCCGACTTTTTTACGCCACTTAAGCAGCACAAATTCAAGGGCGATACACTCACACAGCAAAATACACTACAAGTACTGTTTCACGTTAGTATTCCTTTAGCCTGTGGTATCACTTCGAATGAGCTGGCCAAATTAATCATTCTTGCTCCGCATCTCACTCGAGACGGACGCATATCCTATTTTTATACACGGCGAGCCTATCGCTCATCCCAAAAGACCGTTTTGAAGCTATGATAGCGGTATGGCCGGCAGCACATAGCCCTTCCAAAAAAAGGCCCAACTAATGGGTCAGCATGGCTCACCCACAGATGCGATATGTTAAGAAATTCGACCGATAACTCTCAAGCCGAATAAATCATAAATGATTTTTTTGTTCCGACCAGTACTTGAACCTGATACCTCTCGCTTCGTGCCAATTAAACCACTTAGCTACGAAACTCGAAGTTATGGGCTCTGATTATCTAAGATTATTATCATTTAAATGTGTAATATTTGCCAATTTTTTAGGTAACAAACGTGATTGGAGTCTTATGCACAGATATGCTTTCCACCACATTTTCTTAGAAAATGGTATTAATATAAGTGTTGGTGTCGTCAGCTATCCCATCACTTCATCCAGGTATTTTTAAATATAAAACGGAAGGATATTGTACAAAGGATTAACGGACTGTCGTTCATGAAAACCCTTAGCAGCAGTTGGACCAGGGATGCGTTGCCAGTGTTCAAAATAAATTCCACTCTTATTCTATCTATAAGTAAAATTTCATCCATCTTTATTTATACATTTTTTATGGTATAGCAGACAACGGAGCAGGTAGGTCTTCTATATGGTAAGAGAACACCGCTGGTCATCGACAACCGCGCCACAGTCCGCGTATTGGTTGTGTTACCTGCTTTTTACGCACTTAAGTAAGCTTTATAAGTATAAAAACACTGCTACGAGGCTCCCTTAACAATCTTTAATTGTATTATAAATCATTGTTTTCCAATCTGTGGTCCGCGAATGGCGGTTTGCGGTGTCATCTCTGAAAATTATTTAATTTTTTAAATTTAATACCTAATCTTATTTTTGATTATTTTATTAAGGAGTCCGTGGATAAAATAGGTTAGGAATAGCTGCTATAAATAATTTCTTTAAAGTAAAACTATTAATTTCCGATATTGTAAGTGTTAGTATATTCAAAGTGATTTATATATAAACCACAGAACAAGATGCAAAAGTTCTCTTATATTTAATCATTAAACTACTACGTGCAGTGGTTTAGGCATCTGGATATTGTACTGGTGGTTCTAGGTTCGAAATATGGTAAAATATTGCTTTTTGCTTGAATTCAGAATGAGTTTAAAATAAAAAAAATATTTGCTCATGCTTCTATGGGTTTATATGAATGAATTCAAAGATTTGTATGTTTTTTTGTAAAAAAATTAAATTACCTACTAAATTAAATCACATCAGACCAGTTACCAATTTTTCTTTGTACTATAATGAGCAATTATATATTTTTTTAATGAATTTTATTCAGCTTTGACATGGGCGTGGTAGGACTACCGAATGGTGAAGTATATCCCATTGAATGGGTGGATCTACAGTTATGGCAGCATGGAGAAGGTGGAACCTCCCCCAATGACTACGCATTCCGGTTCAAAGCAGGAGATACCGTATATACAATTCAGGTATATCTTCGAATTTTTTTATACGGTAATAGAAAATCGCCACCCATGGACAATCGCGCCACATTCCGCGCATTGGTTGTGTTGCCGGTTTTTTACACTTAAGCGACATTTTTAAGAGACTGCGATATCACAGCGAAATCAGTACAAGTATCGATTCATGTTGAGCATTCTGTGAGCCCGTGGTATCACTTCGGACGAGCCAAATGCGTCCGCATATGCTTCAGCATGACTCGTACGGCTGTATAATATTCAATAATATTTTCTTATTAATTTTATATATTTTACACTTTAACAAAAAAAATCCGTAAATTTTGATGTCTGTGATATTTTATACATTGCTTTAACAACATCCGCGTACTATAAAACTTAACTGCGATCGCCAACCCGCCTGCCAAGCGTAGTGATTGTGGCAAATACCATGGAAGTCCAAATGGAAGGCCCATATCCAGCAGTGGATTTCCTACGGCTGAAATGATGATGATTTCCAGGTTTTAGTTGAATACGAATCAATACATTACTACTCGCAAGAGTGGGAAGCAAAGATGAGAGAAAGATTTTGTAAATTCATAGTCAACGGTGTGTCTGGTCGTGGCATCTCTGAATTTCACTACAGACACAAGGGTGGAAGACCAGAATTTTCTGAAGATCCTGAATGGTTTAAAAAGATGTATCCGAAGAATGGTTAGGCACACAAGTCCAGACTGCTATGAGACACGTTTAAATCAACATGTGTTAAAATATCTATGGATAATTTAATATTCTGAAATATTTTTTATATAAAATAAAGATATTTTGTTTTAATTTTTTTATCTAACATATGCACATACATGCTATGTTACTGTCGCATTTGATATGTGGCGTACATTATAAATCACCGCCTTGTTTTACTGTTAGCACTGTCGTTTTAGAGGGTAGGTACTCGCTGTACTT
>DWCF01000272.1:0-53124 GCA_018230265.1 Delias oraia | reverse complement strand
GCTACCGTAGCTGGGACTAGCGGGGCTGCCGGGAACTAGGGGCCGTTTATTATTTGTAGTCATAGAGGGGTTATTTGATTAAACATGTCTTTTTATTAAAATATCAACTGGCTTCATCAAGACGCATATCCGACTTGTTAGGCGTAGCTCCATGTCAAGGTTGTGTTCTGAACTAAAAACTTAAAAATAATAGGATCGAAAACGATGGTAAAACATATCAAGTTCAAAACTGCATCAATAGTTTTTGTTCAATCTAGCAATCATATCTAGGTAAGGGCTATCGAAACCTAAACTCTAAGGTGAGCCAATAGAAGTGTTCAGAAGTGTATAATAAAAGTGACTATTCTTAATTAAATAAAAGACTTCGCCTTTAAAAAAGTATTTTAGCAATATCAAGTAGTTGCAAGTAGTAGATAATACAGAACATTACAATAAAAATATAGTCAAATGGAAATGAATAATTAGTTTTAAATTATAATTTTAACACACCGAAAATATTTGAGAGGCACAGGATATCAAAAGAAAGGAAATTCAAAACTTAGCAATTACCCTCTTCAAAACCATAATGTAACAGCTGATATCACAATTTCTATAGTTAGTGGTGTGTAATTGTAAACGTCATTTTTAACTTGACAAATCTGGTCTTTTCAAGTGTAGCTCCGCTCTTACAATCATGGCGGTGAACAATATTTCTAAAAAACGAAAAGTATGTTGTATTTTACTATTCTAAAAAAGTGAAATAATATTAGAATAACATTTTAATTCATTCATGCAATGTGTGAAATTAGATATTTCTTTAAATTTTGTGGTACTTAGTGTGATGTCAGTGGATATGTTTTGAATTCACAACTGTGGCTAAGTGCTCAACTCGGTTCTTTTTCGGTCATCTACGCAAACGTCGTATAATTTGCCACTAAAATTGCTCGAAGTCTTGTTGATGTTCGTAATATCGAAATCAAAACATAACCTCTATAAATTTTCAGTTTGTCGGTGACGGAGTTTTTAAAGCTGAGTTGAATGAGTTCCTTACTCGGGAACTTGCGGAAGATGGTTACTCAGGCGTAGAGGTACGTGTGACTCCGACACGGTCGGAGATCATCATTATGGCTACTCGGACCCAAAGCGTGCTAGGAGAGAAGGGACGACGCGTTCGAGAGCTAACATCGGTCGTACAGAAGCGATTCAACATCCCTGAGAATTCAGTCGAGTTGTATGCTGAAAAAGTGGCTACTCGGGGTCTATGCGCCATTGCTCAGGCTGAATCTCTCCGATACAAACTAATTGGAGGTCAGCAATTTATTTGATTATTAACACTTACTGTTAAAATGGAAAGTTATATTTCATACCAAAAATAATAAATAGAATTAATTAAATTTTAAAACTACATGCACTGTGGTATTTTTATTTTATCTCTGCTGATTCATGTTGCTACATTTAAATCATAATATAGAAAAAATTCCAATATCTGTTTGATTGTTTATTTCAGGTTTGGCTGTTAGGCGTGCATGTTATGGTGTGTTGAGATTTATCATGGAGTCAGGAGCTCGTGGCTGTGAAGTGGTGGTATCAGGAAAGTTAAGAGGACAAAGAGCCAAATCAATGAAGTTTGTTGATGGACTTATGATCCACTCTGGTGACCCATGTAATGATTATGTCAACACTGCTACCAGGCATGTATTGCTACGACAAGGAGTCCTTGGTATTAAGGTAAGCCATTCAAAACTATAGATATATGTAAGTGTTAATAAAATTAATACTTTTATATTTAAAAAATGTTTTTTTTGTAGATATCCACAATATCAGGGAGGGCAGTTCCTGTGAACTGTGCTCTAATTAATTGTGGAAGATAATTGAGTTTGTTTATTGTAGGGTTTACCTATGTGAGCTCTGGTACGGTGCAAACACTACAAATATAATTATGTCCAATTCCTTAAATCTTCAGTTATTACTGAATGCTAACTTGGGTTTATAAATGTAACAAAAATGAACTCTTAAAAATATTTATTAAGAAATGCTTCTGAAAATTAATGCGAGTATAATTATATTTACAGGTGAAAATTATGTTGCCATGGGATCAACAAGGTAAAAATGGCCCAAAGAAGCCTCAACCAGACCACATCTTGGTTACTGAGCCCAAGGACGAACCAATTCCAACTGAGCCTGTATCTGATGTGCCCTCTTTGGCACCAACGGCCTTGCCTCCTGTTGCAGCACCCACACTTCCTCCTGCGCAGCCCGTGATCGCATAGTGACACTGTACATAATATAAGACCAACAATTTAATCTTGCTGTTTTATTTATGAAGCTTTTCCCACTATAATGTTTATCTCATGATGTTCATAGCCTTCAAGTTCTTAAATTTAAACATCTATTTTTAAAAGGTTTGCATATTAATATGGCTTTAAACAGCTATGTTAAATTCAGTACTGATTGATATTCTGCCATGCTAAGGAAAAAGGGTACAACTAAACTACAAAATCAACAGAGATAGCATAATCTTAAAGGGCACAACTGCATAATTTAAGTTTTATTACAAAGAAAAGGCATTGTGGGCAACTTTTATTTCACCGTTTTATTATTGATATATTTTAATGGAAAAGGCATATCTGACATACGCCAAGTGGAAAAGGCTTATGTAGCTATTGTGCTTATTTTTATATGAACTAGCAATTAATTAAGACACAACTGGCAGTTATGCCCTTTCTATTTACTCCTATGCTTATAAAATATGTGTATGAAAAAGGTACTTCGACGTTTGTGCCGTTATTATAATTTTTTTTCTTTTTTAAGTTATTATTAAATTATTCTGCATGGAGATGAAGTGAGGGAGGCAAAAAGTAAGTAGGAAATGCCGTCAAGTATTATTTTTACTGTGTCGAAGCGACTCAGAAATGCATATCAAAGACAGTTGAATTTGTTATCGTAACAGGAATTTGTAACATAGGCATATAAATTTAATATCTTTATTATTTATAAAGTGGATGATAAATTTTACGTGTTACACACTTTTAATATTAATTTTATAAGAGGCTCATTGTTCCCACGTTAGAAAAGTATTTAAGGCATACTATTTTAACAGTATTAATTTGTGCACCAAGAGAGATGTAAGGCTGCTACAAAGCAGTTACGATTGGCTTTAGAAAGTATAATTTTAATTATAGTAATGTAATTATTGAGAGTAAAAAGTGAAAAGTGTTATAATATCGTTCTTTTTTCTCACCCTGACACCGCACCTTTATAATCCATGATAGTCGATGTAGCAGTCTGGTAAATATTTTTTTATTACTTATTTCTGTGACCATAATTAATTTTTAGAAGATATACCAGAGATATTATAAGATTCTAGTAATTTAAGTAAGTATTTTTATAGGTAGTGAGTCAGTTAAATAATATGTATTCAGCTTAGCGACGACTTCGCGAAGAGCGCCTTTCAACAAGATATTTAATAAATATTAATTTTTAATAAAAATCATGCATATTAAAAGCATACGTTATTATAGGTACGCTAGTAACAAAAAATAATTAAAGGTACTTTTTTAACAATTATGTTATCACGAAGTGCTAAATTAGTGAAAGCTTACAAGGGAGACTGTAGACGAAAAAATATTGGGCAGACCCCATCAACAATTGGCATTCAAAACTTCTTACAAGAATCAAATAAAAAGGTTTGGTCAGGTTTTTTATTCTAATGACTCAGTTTTAGACAAAGACTTCGAAGTCCCCAAATCATTCAATAAAAATATTAATAATTTTAGTGATAGTTATTCGGATGCCAACTTCACACTGTATTTACAGGAAATTAAACACAGAACTGTTTTCGATTCACTGGAAGTTTCATATAGCGAAATAAACCAAGTCAGACTGACCAAAGCTAGATTTACTTAAGGTAAAAAATATTTAATAAGAGATACAACCTACACGACCAAAGCTTGTTCCGAGGAGTATCACGAGTGAAAGGAAATCTGCCATACTCACAAAGCTTGGTCCACTTATGCCCATTAACAGAAGGGTTTTTTGGGAAACATTACCTGTAAATGATCGAGCAGTCGATTTGTTTGAAAACCAAGAAGACTGAAATAATGCAAGACTGACTTATATACTCACTTTAGTGTCGATTTAATTATTATGAGGATTTAATTTTGGGTGCTTTGAAGTTTCTAATTTTCAGGTTTAGAATTATTTTTTTGTTTAATTTTGATATTAACTACTTATAAGTTCCTACTTATTTTGTAACTTTCTTAAGATTGTGATAGAGATGCATAGTGCCATTTTTAGTAATAAGAAGTTAATTCCATTTGTTGTATTTGTGATAAAAATTTAAACTACTTAAACTTTTGATACATAATTGTTATGATAATTATAATTGTTTTAATAAACTTCGTTTTCTTTTTTTTTGATAAATATACTGAAGTTCCTAAATTGCTCTTTTAGGTAATTTTTGACTAAGAGAGACTTTGAAGTGTCATTTTTAGTAATCAATTTTATTTTTGTTTTGTTGAGTCCTTCAATTATAGAAATAAGTAATTTATTATAGATGGTACTTTTGAAAATTTGTTTGTGTAAACTTTTGAAATAAATGTATTATTTTCTTATAAGTGCCTTATTTTATTTTTTATACAATGACACATACCAGCCTCCTTTAAAATACACAATCCCACTGCGGATACAATAAAATATACTCACAAAGTATAAAATATAAATATTAGGAATTAAATCTTATATCTATAACTCAGTATGTAATATTGCAGTATGCAATATGTATTTATTTTAATAATTTACAATGAAACGACACAGTTGATTACCTGAAAATGCCTTTTTATCGTAAAATTTTACATCGAAAAGGCACAATAGAGTAACTGTGCCTTTTCATCGTAACATTTTAAATCAAAATTTTACACTGAAAAGGCACATTTGGTTATGTGTGCCTTTTCAACATAGTATTTCTGCTTTTATGGAATTATTATGGTTAGTTGAAAAAAAATATGCTAATCATTTAATATATTCATTAAAATTAAAAATATAATATTTCTATCTTTATATACATACTACAAAAACGTAACTTTCTACATATACACAATTTCGAAAAACACATTTTAAGTGTTTCTTTTTAACAAAATTAAAAAACTATTATTAATCTAACTAAACTATTATTAATCAAAATTAAAAGGGCACAACTAACATTTGTAAAATGTTAGTTGTGCCCTTTTCCTTAACACGGCAGTATTCTTATGGAATGGTACATTGAGAAGTTAATTTTCAAAAATCAGTCAAAGGTTCCTCATTTAAGAAATTAATTAACGCCAGATTAAAATTTTAGTACCGACGCTAAATGATCACTAATGAAACAGCAAAAATTATATTAAGGAGGTGAAGTCTTAATCAATTGTAGACAGAGGTAGATCATGGAAAATATACATCGTAAGTAACCACCTTTTTATATTATTGGAGATGCTCAAAATATTGTTTTTAATGAGTAACAATAACCATTTACTCTCATTTATAAAAGCAAACTTACGAAGTAGACTAAAAATATAAGGTCTCATTACCTTTGCTATTTAATTAGAAAAAGTTTTAATATAATAATGGTAAGTAATTTGATAAATAAAAGTTTTATCATACTGCGTTACCAATAAGTGGTACGTTGTTTTAAAGCTGCTACTATTTTTTTTTAAAAAAGGGGTAAAAAAATTAATTAAATATACTTTAATATTAATTAATTAATATAATAAATAATTATAATAAATTATAATAGTAATTTATTTAAATATAATATAATATAATATTATACATATATTATATTATTACTTATGTTACTTTAAAATATCAGTATAGGTAGGTATATATATAGCCGTGGCAGACTGTTAGTAAAATATAGCAATCTTTTTCCAGTTTTAATATTGATCTTGCTTCATCAAGTAGGCTCCTATTACGGTCGCGGTATCAACGACTCACCTTATACTAATCCTCTACGAGACCTGCAGGACTTTCTTGAAGGTAACGAACAGAAATACGACGACATCGAAAACATTCTACATGTCGTCCCTTACCCAGAGTTAAAAAAATGGACAACTAACATCTCCCATGTCCTTCCAGCCATAAGAAAGAATACCGCAGCTCCTATTGCTATTATACTTGCTCCTTCAAATATTGCTGCTAAATTGCAACACAAGCAAAACATACTAGAGGATGGCAGTAATTTACATACCGTGAAACATAATATAAACGGTCAGCCACACGGAAAAAATATAAATTCAATAGAAATCATACACACCAATAAAGACAAAGGTGAAATAGATGAAGAGGTTGAAGTAAATGATTCTTCTGATGGTGATGTAGACATTAGAAAAAATCTAAAATTAACCGAAGAAAAGGGCCTCGATTACGCAAATTACGAAGTTGATACAAATATTTTTGATGACTTACATAATAAAGATAAAAGTGATCTGTCCAAACATAAAAGTAACTTAGATAATATTATCCGTTCGCCAATACATTTTGGAAATGTTAAGCATAACAAAGACACAAATGAAGATGACCCAGTTGACCAAATAACAATAGATGATATTTTAAAGAATATTAATGCTGATAATGATTCTTACAAAGAAAAAAATTTAAAACCTGTGAAAGATGTACCTTATATGCTGCAATCTAATGAAAAAATTAATGATATATTCACTAACTCAGAATTAATAAAAAAATCTGTAATTTTGAAACATAACATCAATGAAGTAAAAGATCTTGGGCTTAATGACTTGAATATTGAAAACATAAATGATTCAATGTCTGGAGCAGAGCTGAATAAACTAAAGGAATCGGAGAATATGTTTGATAACAGTCACTTTCATAATAAATGCATAAAAACCGAATGTGAATATCGCTACCAGAATGGAACAAATAGTATCATTAATTTCCTTTTTCATTTTCACAAATAAATCTTTAAAAAAAAAATGAAAACCGTAGATACTATATTCCAAATTATTTATCTAACTAAATAATTAATATTAAAAGCATATTATTACTTTGAAGTATTTATATCATGAAAATATATTGAACAACTAGTTTGAAACAATATTTAATAAGTTTTAATATCTCTGCCTTCTTTATGCTATTGTTTTAATATCTATTTATGCCAGAAATTATATGTTTATTGATACAATATAATATAAGGATTATTTTTAGTTTTAATCTCCGCTACCATCAAGATTTTTGTACAATACTAACGGAGGATTTGAGATGATATTTGTTTAATTCAAATACAATTATAGTGCTACAGCAACATTAATACGCATAAGCTCAACGCGGAAGAGCCACTGATCTACAAATGACACGTCATTCGGACGCATGCACACCCGTCCCCCGCACGCACCACTTCCCCAAATACGCCTAACAAGTAAAAATTGAATACTGCGCATACCCCTTCTACTTTTGCCGAGCGATCTTAACTTATCGCGCGACCTGTTATGTATCAATCAGTAAGTACAGGAAGTAAGAGCGTTTAACACTTAAGGCCACACATTGACAGATTTCATAACTAAGTTGACTGTGTTAACAAAAATAAAGAAAATCAATTGTATTGTTGTAAATATTCAATGTACTCAAAAATAACAGAACTAATTTAAAAATAATTATTTACATCTTACTAGAACAGATGAATTTCGTAACATTTACACACATCATATGCATACATACATATTTGATCAATTAATAAAATACGATATTCTGTCATCTGTTAGAATGTAATCGAACTAACAGTGTCATGACTCTTTTTTAATAAACAAATAATTTGTAATATAAAATAGTATTGCGATTGTGAATTGATATAAAAACCTATCCCATCCTATCTTTCAAGTTGAATGAAACTGCATATAGTGTGCTAAATTTCATTATCATAATTGGTTTTATAGTTTAGGAATCGGATAATATGATAAGAAATAAACTTATATATTTAAGATGGTATGGTTAAGTAAATGTAATATGTATTGAATACCTACTTATGTGTAGTGCATGTATGTATATGTCTTGAAAACACTCGTACCTAGTTATAACACACAACCAACATACGACAGATAAGGACAGAACTAATAACGACTTGTTGTCGCAGTTTAAGTAGAGTTTAGCAGGAGTTTTACGTAGGACATGAGAATTTACAGCCATGGACACCCTTATCCCTTGCAGAGCCGCGGGGGCATTTCCGGTTTTTAACGGATATGTACGCTTTTTTCTCGAAGGTTCCCAAGTCATATAGGTTATGAAATACCTCTGCAGACAGTTGATTCCACAGAGTGATGAAAATGCCTGAAAAACGCTCAGTTGTGGAACGACGAATATCGAGGTGATAAGAACGAATCTTTGTATGCTGCCTCATTGTACGATGACGAAATTTAGCTGCATTTTTTGATCCAAACAGCTCCCCAGAATATTCTCCGTGATAAATGCGATATGAGATGCTGAGGGAACCAACATTTCTACGCAACGCCAAAGTAGTAGTATGAAAGGTAAAAATGCACAAGGAAATTAATGCAATTAATTTATTTTCATTAATCAATTACAGACGCACCATGTATTTAGCATAACGACAACTATTTAAAATTACAAAATATTGAATTATATATTACTTATAAAACAAATGGGTAGGTTGCGCTGCCTTTGTTCCGTAATGCCTTGTTAAGCGCGGAGTTAGATACGTATGTATTTTATGTAACATGGTAAATTTTGACATTCTCAGCTTAGCTTTGTATTTCTGTAACTACGAATAAAACAATATAAGGCTTATTACGATGAATATTTTAATGACTGTAATATATTTTATTAATAGATAGATATAATGAAACTATTTTTTACATCTTTCACTGTGTATAAAACAGAGAACATTTGTTGTTATAAGTAGCAAACCATAAATTGTAACAAAAACAGTTTAAAACCAAGATTTAAATGTGTTCACCGTAAAACTCAAACGTAAAAATCACGAAGAGGTCACAAACGAATTTGTAGCTTCTAGGCGCGGGAAATCAATGAATCTTATAGTCAAACTAACGTTCATACGTTACAAACGGAAAATTATCTATCTTATTTCAATTAATCGCTAATTATTCTAAAACGAGCGAGATAGTATTTTTGTAAAACTACGAACTATGGTGTAACCTAGTCTATTCAACAGGATTAAATTTCAGTTACATATAAAATATATTTTAAGTATATCTGCTAGAAGCTACATGTGTAGGTTGTGTTAATTTATGCATCGCTGAAAGCAGAGTTAAAACAAAACATACCTAGGTGGCTTGTAACGTACGTGCATCAACCGAACTATTTGTAGGTATAAGGGATTTAGGCGCATGTTGCAAGATGATGTCTTCATTTAAATCTAAACATGAATCATACAAATTTAGCCTATCTTAAATCTAATGGACAGAATTGCATGCCGCGTGTATTATAGTGTTGTAGCCGGCGTGATGCAGCTGTGTTCTAGTGATGTTCATACTTCGCTCGTGTCTCCCATAGAGACGTGAACGACAGCTTCAGAGAACTCACGAGTCCCGTGAAATGCTTATGGTATATAAATTTACGGGTCACCTTTCAGCCAGGCGTCAGCTTGTAAAAATAATAAAAAAAATGGTCTGCGGAATGTGCTATTAGCTACTGCTACATTACAATTATCCTGGTGGATAGGACTTACAAGACCAGAGAAAATCTGCGCATTCTAAATTACCTCTTTCCTAGCATTATTTTCGTGTTGTTAATTTTTGGCACAAGTTGGATAAAGATTAATGCGATGTTAAGACTAACATCACAGAATGGCGGGGCGGTGCGAATGAAGGGTTCAATGCAAAAATATTACACCTGTATAATCTACTATCACTAATACAATAATTACAACAGTTGCTTATTAGTTTATTACTAATGACTTCCCTAGAGCTAGAAGCTGTTAAATAGACTGCGCACGCGTTGATAGCGATTTTACCGCATATAAATTAATAAC
Source organism: Delias oraia (assembly GCA_018230265.1). NCBI lineage: Eukaryota > Metazoa > Arthropoda > Insecta > Lepidoptera > Pieridae > Delias > Delias oraia. Next base: position 43,148 of record DWCF01000272.1, on the reverse strand, counting down.
CATAAATTACAACATGAATGATAGGTAACATATAAAAATCCATCGAACGAGACAAACTTGGGGCGATGCATGCTCGAATTAATATACAAAATTGGCGAATAAAAATAAAATACAAATTTATTTATTAAGACGATTTAATAAAAATTAAATAAATTGTAAAATGAAAACAACATAAATAAGTTGAAATAAATTAAGTACTACATGCCCAACACCACGAATTTATAAAAATTCAATTTATAAAGGAATGTTTGGATGAGAAATAATACTTTGAAACATGGACGCAACACAGTAATAAATATTTTAAATAGAAAGACAGCTAGGTAAGGATATTGTAAGCTAAGCACCCACTTAAGTACATTAACAAAGCGCCGCATTGGAAAATAAATTAATAATAACATTTAAACTATCTGCAGTTATAACTGCAGTGGCGCAATTCATCTATGGCACTAATTAATTTATACAATATACAAAAAACACGGAATGTGAAGTAAAGCTTATAACTAAAAAATATCTCACACCTATTCAATTTATACATTATAATAAATAATAAAATAACATTAATACGTTATTAACGTTAACAAAATACTGTTATAATAATAATGACAATAAAAATATTACATAATCGAAAAATTGTCTACGCCATTTAAAGCAACAAACTTTATTAATACAACCTTATGAATATCGAAGGCAAAATAATCTGTTGACCAACTGTTACCTTTTTATTATGAAAATGTTTTTTTACTTGTTTCATTTAAGTAATTTATCACTTTTACTTGTGAGATGGATTCTTCGAGTTGGATCATTTTCAGTAACGTTGCTGGTACTCATGATGCCAGCGATTAAAGTCGATGTGGAAAACCACAAGCGACCCATTTTCTAAGCCAGCTAATAGGTACCTGTAAATGATTATTAGTTATACAATAAGGCACCAATATCTATAAATACTTCTTTAATTGAAATAATATACTGAATTAAATTTCCATATTAATTTTACTGTACAAACAATGTATATTGCTTTTAGTCAATGATATAAAAACGTATGTTTGAGCGATAGCAGACAAAAAACAAAGATTCATTTTAATTCTTGGCAAGCAGATAATATAACAGAGTATAGCAGTAGAGAAGTCCTTACCGTTGGTCGTGCGAGAGTGCCAGAGAGCAGACTGGAGCTCCGGCTGGCGGGAAGGCATAGAGCGGTGCCAACGTGAAGGCTCGCCACACCTCCACTACGCCTGCGTCACCGCCACACACCAAGTATTCCCCGCAACGAGACAACGCCAGGCACCTAAACCTGTCAGCGTGGGTCTCACGACGTAACAGCCTTCCATTGAGAGAAAAGGCCGCCAAGTGGCCCTTTCTGTAGGCTACTACTACTACTCCTTCGCGGCTCAACGCAAGCTGTTGAGGAGACACTGCACCGGGCCCCGCCTCTAGCGACCGAAGCGCCTCTCCAAACGTGGTGTGAACCAGCACAGGGCCATCAGCCGACGCCGAAACAACGAGTCCAAGTTCAGCGGACACCAGCACCGCTACTACGGCCGCCTCGTGGCCAGTGAGCGTGACGCGGGGCGCTGGCGTGTCTCCTTCGCCAACGATGCCCGCGGCGCGAGCCGACCAGTGCCACAACAGCACAGTGCAGTCCTCGGAGCCGGAGGCGATGTAGCAGTCGGACGTGATGTTGCATTCGGAGCGCGCCACACATGTCACCACACCGTAGTGGCCGAAGATGATTTGAACGATCTTGCCGGTCTCCGTTGAAAACACGCGGAAACTGTTGTCCCAGAAGCCAGCCGCGATCAAGAATCTCGAATCGACCGTCGTTACGAAGCAATTGGTGCGTGCGCGCACACGTTGCGAGAAATTGTCGCCGAGGTGACGCCGCGCTAACGCAGCGGAACCGCCAGCGGCTGCAAAAGAAGATGCAAAATAGCTTGGATTACATATTCACAATATATGACAGTTACGAGATAAGAAAGCAATAGAGCCATATTTTTATACACACTGATAGTGAAACATGTAACAAAACGAGAAAACAAAGATAAATAGCACAGTATGCTCGTGGAGCGCCTACCCCAGACAGGATCCATGACGAGCGGATGGTGCGGGGGCGCGAGGTCTTGGTGGCGGGCAGCCACGTGGGCGCAGCCGCCTGCCAGCCAGCGGTGCGCCGCGAAGGCGCGGGCGGCGCTCACGGTCAGTGCGGCGGGTGCCGCTAGCTGCGGATATGTATTAGCTGACACGTGCACCACAGCTGCATTTGAGGGCAATTTCAGCCGCAAGCAGACGTCGTCAGGTGGTGCCGCAAACATGAGCGGCGCTAGGTGTAGAGGCGACGCGCGAGGGGGATGTGGCTCGCTCAGCAGCTGCGCTGGAGTCTGCCCGAAGCTACGGATCTGCTCCTCTACGGCCGCACGGGTCACGCCCTCGGGTACTTGGTCAAGCCGCACGCCACCCTCATATGTTAGGTAGTAGAACACGTTCGTAGCCCGCACAGCCTCAGGGCCTGAATAAATACAGAAATTTTTAAAATTATGAACAAACACAAAAACAGTTATTCAACAACCATGCAAGCTTATAAAAAATAAAAGAATCGCTAAATTTAGTTATGTTGTGGTCATTGATTATCGAAAATTAAATCTTTGTGTTAAGTTTAAAAGGTGATTCGTTGAAATAGATGTTAAAAGATGATGTGTCGATGACACGTGCAACGTGACACATGCACAAATTTTTCTTATTTTTTGAAACGGGTCTGGCTGAACCTATCACAAAGCATGAGATGCTGAAATCACATAAGTCATTATCTTGATCGCAAGCGGAACTGTTTATATGACATCTTTCGTTCCACAACAACGTGAATTTCAAAAAAAATACACACACTTTTTTAAAAAACACATCTACATTAATACAACGTAACGAGAAAAATCTTTTCGCGGCTAAATTTAGTCCAGCGTGCCTAAACCGTAATAAAAGTTATTTAAACAAATTTTGTTATATCATATCAACATACGAGAAAACTGTACCTCTTTGCTTATATCCAAAAATAAGATCGATCCATTGGTGTAGTTGACAGGATACAAACTCTGACTCCAACGCCATTCGGTTGACTCGTACAAACTCCTCCGGCGAAGAGGCCCACGGAGGTAACTGGACGTCTCCCGAGGGGTTGTCGGGCAGTTGCAGATCGCAGCCAGCATTGTTCACTAGCATCTCCGGCAAAAAGAAGAGCTCCGGTATCAGCTCCTGTTTAGCGATCATCAATTGCAAATCAACTCATGTAAATTTAGGTGCTGACATTTAATAAGATAATTTCGCAAGTCAAATTTATGTCTTATTTCTAAATAATGTGTATGAAATTATATAACATTTAAGAATCAAAATAGAAATCGATTATTCAAAGAGTGATTAAAATAAAATGTTGTCTTTTTGAGTTTTACATTTCAACCCACTTTTGGACTATAAATATATTATTAAGTCCTAATATTAAGAAGTCAACCGTGTATAAAATTGAAAATGCTTATTATTAAGAGTTTATTTACTTGTTACAGTTTAATTGGCAAAAAAATCAAATTTACGGATGTCAAATATGTATGTGTAATACTTAGCTGTTTTTTCTTTGTTGTAATTGAAATAATCACAAAATATATGAATCAAACGACAAAAAACTCAATCTGACGAACTGGTGTCTTCCGCCGGTAGAAATGTATTGTGATATTCTGTCTCAGACTAAATCTCGACAATATCATATTATCCTAGAACTAGATGAAAGGAATCTTGCTTTTGCAGTTGATATTTATTAATTAAAAACGATTATAACTTATTGAGGCGTTATTATGTAAACGTACCTACTTATTTCTTCGCCGTAAGATCTCTCAACCAGACCCAATACCTAAAGTAATTGATCCGTAAAATAAGAAATGCTCTAGAATAGCCACCGACACTATTACCATGTGTAATGGTATCCGCCTACCTTGACATCAGACGTATCTCGTTGACAGTTCTTCCACGAGAGGGCGATGGAGGAGAAGAGACGATTGGGATGATCGAACTTGCCGCCATGCAACGCCAGGAACATGGTTGTCATAGGCTCCTTTTAACATGCAAGATGAACACATTACAGAACACCTAATACTGACTCCCACCATAGCATGGAGAAGATACTTTGAATGATCGTTTCTGTTACAGAGTGTGTTTCATTTCATCTTTACCATGTATATACATTTTTTTTTCATAAAATGCAACAATATTGGCGTTAAGCGCAAAGATTTTAAAATTATTCTTTATAAACATTTATTTACTTCCAAAGAGGTTCACACAGCTAAAGACATAAAATACAGGTAAGTTATTACGATCAGAGATAAATAATATTTCAATGTAAAAAGGTATGTTCCAGCGAGATTATTTTAATTACCTTATTAAACTCATAGTCAAGTTAATGGGTCATTTAATGACAATAATTAAAAGTCAACATTGTGCGCAATGAGAAATTGTTGTTACGAGGAAACATCCGTGTATTTCTTCAGAAAGTATTAATAACATTATTATAAACAAAGTATAATATGTTTGTGGTAACAGTTGATGATTTATTTCAAACAATGAAAGGTGTGTAAGATAATGCTTAATGAACGTATGTAAATAATATTCAGCCGTGGGAGAGGCTGACTATTATTTATATATGCTGCTATATATGCTGACGCATTAATTGCACTGGCTCGTCCGAAGTGATACAACGGGCTCACAGAATACTCAGCGTGAAATGGTAGCTGAGACGGTGTTTCAACTGTGTTTCGATGAGTGAGTGAGGATATCGGAGGCCCTTAATATGCCTTAAAAGCCGGCAACACATCGAATACTCTCTTCCCATATAGAAGAGCTGCCTGCTCTGTTGTCCGCTATAGCATAAAAATTGTCTTAAAGGGCCAAAGAAACTAACGATTCTGACGAGCCAATTGAGAACAAACGCTGCGGTGGAGTAATGTGTTCCGTAGTGGAAGGGCGGAGTGGACTCGTGCTCCCACGAGTTGTACCGCTCTTCGAAGTACGCTCGCCGACTCGGGTTTAGCGCCCCGATGGGCTGTAACAGTACACTCTTTGTTCATTTTCTTATTGCCACATTATTTTATTATTGCAGACATTGTTGAACCAAATTAATAGTTTAAAATATTTACGACAACGATGTGCTACAAAATAGAAAAATATACAATGTTTTTTAGTTTTACTGTAGCTATTTCATCCACACAACGTTCAAACACTTAACTAAATCTTAACTTCGAATGAATAATATGAACTAGATACAATTCTGGGTTACTAAGACGAACCTTAGAGAGGTCCCGGTAGTTGGAAGGCTGGCTAAGATCCAGTTCCTCACTCTCGTAGTTGGTCAACACCCACGGAAATATCGGGTATTGATTCAAGTCGTTGTATGTTCGTCCTGAAATACCATACAATTTTAGTCCACACAGCGATATAAAAATATTTTGATTGCTTTACTGACAATAGTCCATTTTGTGAGGTACATAAGAATAAAGGCCAAAGCTCCTCTGTTTTGTATTCATTTTTTAACGAGACTCGGCACCAATTTGTAAATTTCTAAGCACAGTAACTACTCGTTGCAGTTGAGCTGTAATGGATTGGCAATTTTTCACTCGCATGGCAAGTATACAAGTGAGACCTTTTATCGCGTTTTGTGTTATGTAGGAAGTGAACCAAATTGGTCATCATTTAATCGAACCAACGCTTAAGAGTTGAGAAATTCTAATGATGTGGGGGTTTTCTAAATGTCTCATTATGAATCACGTGGTTTGTGTTAGTGTGGTTCGCGTAAAAAATTAGTCATATTCTTAAATCTCCTATGGGAGATTCTGGAGCAGATTTTACTCTATTTCTAAACATATCCACTTTTTAATTCATTTAGAGAATCTATATTGATACAACACATTTGAATGAAGGAAAACATATACAATTAGTTATTCATTTGAGCATTTGACTAATTTAAACATATGGCAAATTTCTACAATAACAATACGAAATTATTTATACTTTTAGAATTCTATTTCATTGAAAGTTAGGTTAGTAGCGTGAAGGGTGCATTGGGAAATTCGTAATGGTTTGTAATAGCAGCGCTCCATAATTATTGCGTTATAAAGTGTATAGTATAGTGGCTATTTTAAATTCAACAGTTATAAAATAACAAATAGTTGGCCTTTTTAGTGTGCTAGGAGTCGCGAACGTTTGATAACCGATGGATGAGAGGTCGGAATACAACCGGGGTCCATTGTTCCCAGCACGTGACTATCGCCAACGCTAACCACCACAAATGTCCACCACTTCTCGGCAATAAGAAACAGCACATTGATGCTTGATTCAATCTGCAAGTGCCTACTTTCGCACACGCGTCTTCGGTCCTAACCACTCATTGCGGAGATACACAATTCAGTTTACTAATGAAAAAAAGGCGAATACAAAGCGAAAGTGAAAATTGAAGTGACGTAGTGAGACATTGGGGTCAAAGCCCCGTGGATTGGAAACCGTAGTTTTGGTGGCAATTCGCAAGTCGCGTTGCACACTCATTGTTGTGAAGGGTGCTGTGAAAGAAAGTAATATTTATTGCGCAAAATGATAAAAGCAAAAATAATTGAACTTATAAAGAGGTAAGCAAATCGAATAAATTCTTTGATTTACAAATTAATCATTTAATTGTTTCTTTTCTTTATATATAAGTATAAGACAATATTATAAATTACGGAAAATGTTGCATATATTTCATCGAACTGGGTTATAATGGATAATTGGAGTACTAAAGATTAAATGACACATTATGTACAAAAATTAACAACATACTTTATTGTGCCAAGGTAACTGCCAAATACGCAATGTTTTCTAAAATAACAACGATTGACAAAACCGTTCAACCGCAAACGGTGTTTGCTGCAAACTATTCTATGTTTGGGCGGCTGCTTTTTGCTGCACAATAACAAACCTCCGAATGGCTATCGAGATACATTTACTAACAATACTCGATCAGTTTCGCAAATCGACACAACTATTTAAACAGCTATGAAATAATAATAATTATAATCGCAATTGGCTGCGACATTTTGTCACGACAGCATTGATACTGTCTTGAATCGTAAGCAATAAATGGTTGTAAAAGTCGTAAAATTTGCGACTTCTATTTGTAGCCGTAAAATTCTCATATAAATAATACAACTTAATACTCATTTTCAAATTATATTAAACGTAAGTATCGTTAAACTATTTCTTCAGATAACGAGATTTTTTACGAATATTATACCTACACTGCACTCGAAAACTTTTGGCAACTCTTAGTAGTACTGGCTTGCTGGTTCATAGTTTTTATATTAAAAATATATAGGTATATAATAAAAGTAGGTACTTGTCAATGGCCGTCTAAAGTTGCTCTAATATTTATAAATTTATGTCGATATTTATCTAAATAAATAAAATCGTTATATTAAAAAGAATTATTTTCCCATAAGACATATTCCATTAATTACACGAGAAGCAAAATAGTACGTGCAAAAAACACTTTACGGTTTTCAGATAATGTAAGTTTTATAAATTAAATCTTTTTATTCGTTCCTAAGTCCTCCTTAATCTTCCTAAGTCCTGGTATGACGTTGGGCGGAAGGTTGCGACTATGATCATTATCAGTTCAATGGCGTCACTGATCAGTGACATTCGTATGTGTTTACCTTTGTATGCGGGATCAGGCCTCGCCAATATTCCCTGATTATTAATTTACTATTATTGGAATTCATATAAAACATCAGCTGTGCAGTCCTCATATTCTTTAGTTCATTATGTAAGATATAGATCTATAATATTATTATTATTAGCGAAATTTTTAATTGCCTTATTAGTTTTGTTTAATTGCATAGCTAGCAACAGAGCAGGAAGAACTCTCTCTCTATGGTAAGAGATTATCACCGCCCATGGACACCCGTGCGCACAATCTCCGCATTGGTTTTTTTGTAGACTATTTACATTCACATTTAACGGCCCTCGGTGTTCTCAATGAGCGAAACAGTGCAAGTACTGTTTCACGCTGGTGTTCTGTGAGCACGTGGTATCCCAATTTGTGCGTAAGTACCTATACTAACGCACTAATTGGGCCGAATTGAATCATATTCAGCAACGTTCTCCCACGGGTAAAACAGTGTTAAGACAATCTGCCGGCCACTGTCCGCTACCAGTCGTAGGAATGCACAAATAAACTACACGCGGATATTTTAGAAATTGCTTTAAATATCAGTTTACCTGCCGAGTGGCTCAGTTGCGTGGAACTCGCACGCGTCGATTGATGGCGATTAGAGTTATATACAGAAAAGTAGCTAAGCATCACAGAAAATAACTTATCCTGCATTATTTTTGATATGACTAACTCAATTTCAAGTAGGACAGAATGGATAACTTTAAATCCGCTCTCAAACATTCAGGAAGCCTTATAGATTGACTATTTGAGTGAGTTTGATTTCAATGCTTTTTCTAACATGATCTAAATACAACTTTCTAGTTATTACCATTTCCTCGCTGGTTTAATATGCATTTGGCCTTTGGCTTTTAATTCCATTTTTATCAACATACAAGTTCCATAATTGTGTTCGCCATACATCCTAGTAACAATACTGCACTCGTAAAGAGCAATGCCGTTTAGTGCTACATCGTCTTATATAACGTTATGTCGACAACTGTACATAGAGTAGGTAAAGTGCAAATTAATGGTTAATGGCTCTTATTTATTTATGATGAAACGGACCACTCTGTGTCATAATACACAGTTGTTCGATAGGAAAATATCCTACAAGATTACAACCTACATAATAATTTTATTTAACATAGGAAATGTCTAGAACGATTTTATTATATTTATTTATATATCAGACACATATATCCATATGGGTAAATATAATAACAAACTAAAGAATAAAAACTAAACAATTATTATATGAGTGCTTTATATGAAAATTAACAAAAAGCTCATCAAGCCACTAATGTTATGAGCATTCTGATATAATTTTGTAGTTACACTTTCCTTAAAGGGCAGCAACGGACCCGCAGCTCTGCGAGGGCTGGAGGTGTCCATGGGCGTGGGACTGCTTGCCCTAGGTGAGCATCCCACTCGTTTGCCATCAATAGTATTAAAAAATAGTTTCATTCAGCATGGACGATGATTTGCCTTGAAGTTTTTATTCATCTGAGGCCACAATAACGATATTCTGTACAATTTTTAATTTTTTTATTAAAATATCGTGCTTCCAACAATTCGATACCAATATCGATTTATAAATGATATTATAATGGAGAGATTTTAACAAAGTGATAATTGAGTACTAATCTATCTAAATGGTCATTACTTATATTGGTTGCCTATTATATCGGAAAGAATCAGCTTGAAGAATGTATTTCTTATAATAGTTGTATTACGAAAATCGACGATTTTGTATGACATTTTTTTCCTTAATTAACGCATCTCCCTGAACTAAGATTTAATGAGTTTTTGATAGTAATAATTATTTGCTAGCCACATTCTTAGACATGTCTCCAACTCTTTTGAGCACATAATGATTGCTAGTGGACTGGAAATAAGAATTACTAAATTAAAACATAGTTCTATTTACCTTATTGATTAATAAATATGTCATTTATTTACCGGGGTTTGCAAGTAACATATCGAGCATTTCAACCGTGGCAGAGCCATGCTGAAGCTGTTATTGGGCCGACTCGTCCGAAATGATACCACGGGCTCATAGAATACTTAGCGTGAAACGGTACTTGTACTGTGTTGAGCAGAGCGAATAAAAATATCGAAAGCCCGTAAAAAAGTGCCACACAAGGCGTAAAAAGCAGGCAACACAACCGGACTGTGCCGCTGTTGTTCAATGGCCGCGGTGTTATCTCACCAACAAAAAGAGCACATATACATAACTTCATCACGGCCAAAAGCCGATAACACAAACCTGCTATGGTATTGAGGAACATGAGGTATTCGAAGTTTGAGATCTCGCGTCGCTGCCACTTCTGCGTCATGTTCGAGTTGCGCATGAGTTGACGCGGCGACATCATCGATGCCCGTCTACGACAAAACAGATAAAGCGTTAACAGAGCATCGTCACCCTGAAATTATTTCTAAAACTGATATATTTTATGTAAAAATAAAATTTTCCAAGCTCTATCTATGTTTTACATTAATTCATTTAATAAATCGACAGACTTACTAAATATACCTAAAATAAAAATGAAAATAATTATCTCGTAATGTTTTGTTCATTTAAACAAAGTAAATATTCCATAAAAAGATTAATTAGAGCAAGGCATCATTTAGCAATTTCGAGACGTATATACGATACCTTTTTTTAATATAGACTATTTAAATGACCATTACAAGAGAGTGTTCGTAGACTCGCTTGGAACAATAGAGCCAAAAATATACAAGGCGTAGTTTACATTTCTAAAACATTACACCAATCTGATTATTATTTTCATCCTTGTACCACTGACCGCTGATCGGTCCTGACCTACTGTACGAGTACCTATACTGAGAAAGCCCTATGTACCGCTGAAGTAGGTTTTCAAAAGGTCATCCAAATGTCAATATGTCCTTAAGATATAATCTTGAACTGCCTTGCCGACAATAGTGAAACAATTATGGAAACTTTAACCTATTAAGATGGTTTTAATTGATTTTATTAGTAATATTTTTAATGATCTAACAACACATTTGAATAAATATATTGAAAAGTAGTATATTTAATTAACGCCAAGTAAAAAAAACTTAAAAAAAAACTTTAAAATATCATTATTGTATTTAATGAGTTTGATTTCTTTATTAATTTTTTCTATGAATAAATGTTGTAGTAAGTACATAAAAGACAAAACAATACATATTTTAAAATTGAGACATGTAGGTATGAATGCCCGGAAGTAAGACCGTCATTTTCGTCCTGTTACTAATAATAGGACGAAAATGACGATAATAAATTGACGATAATAGTAATAGGACAAAAATGGAGATTTAATGTGTCCGCTTACAATAGATTTCGTTTAAAATATTCACGAAGACGCGAAAACGGAGGCTAGCAGCGGCTACGCATTGTTATTCCGCGCTTCCGTGCTCCCACACTCAAGCTTGGCCCATATTATTATATTTATGAATACTCTTTTGTGTTGAGTATTTTTTTTAGCGTACGAATTAAGGATGCATCCAGCAGTTAAATTTACTTATCAATTTTAATACAATGATTTTACCTTATATTGAAATAAGCGCCGTTACTTGCGTGTAACTTTAATAAAGTTCAAGAAATTCCAATATTGAATTAAAATTATAATACAAGCACATATACAATATTAGACTACCGATAAATGCCGCAATGATCTTGTGCAGCGTCCACGTTCGTCCATGTTGGAAAAGGTCATGCGTTTTCCTGCTTTTACGAGCGAGTTCCCTCGACTCGACCTCAAGAGACAAGCCACGTCAATGACACGAAATAAAAGCGACATGCATTGGCGCTTTTCAAAATAAACTTGAGCGTTTCCTCAACAACGCGCTTGTTACTAACATTATATAGCGTTTTCACGGCTAAATCAATCGACATTAATAAAGAATTATAAGGAAATACAGTCAATTATTGAGTATATAATTTTGTTTGTATAGATTAGTTGACGGATTACGAGATTATTGAAATTCGCATGATAGAGAAATTGTAATTCAAATTAATGTGTAATTCACATTCAAAAGTATATATAGCTATTTTGTGACGATTACCACGTTATTACTTATTTTTATTTTGTAACGAATTTGGGTTTTCGATGGGTTTTTTCAATTTAAATTAATATACAAATATAAAAACCACAAACAACATGAGACGCTGATCTTAAACACGAAGATTCTGTTACATAAACGAATTCGCTAATGTTTACAGTAAACCCACTAATACGGAAATGGTTCTCGCAAAAAATTGTTTATCCGATTATAGCGTTAAAAATTAAAACTACATCGTTAAGGACGCAATAGTTTTATTTTAGGAATAAAATTAATGTAAAAAATTTATTAATTACATGATACATTTACTCTCTCGCTATGTCAAAAGGAAGTAATACAGTTCCGCACGCCGCACCCTTTCATATGGCACAAATTAAAATTAATTGCAAGTAAATCCTCGCAGTTAAAAACGGATAAACATCTTAAAACAAAATTCACATTCTTACCACGATTCATTAAAATTGTGGAAAAAGTATGAATTTTTATATGATAATAACTAACGCTATTTAAGCAACATAGTATTGAAAAGAGCACAATTTTCACCTTATAGGTTTCACCTTATAGATTGTCTCAAAATTGAAGACTATATAATATTCTTCAATAAAACAAACCCGAGATTTATGACAAGCCTGTACACGCGCTCTGCGTACGATCGTTAAATACTTATTCTGAATTGTTGTGTGCACATCGATTCGATACTTTTCACATTTAACCGAATGTTTTTTTAAATATAGCAGTGATCTGGTTAAAATTATTATGATTTTATGCGCGACGTATAATAAATGTATCATATCTATTATGTTTCGTAATTATAAAAATAAATATTAAAAATCACATCAAACAGAAATATATGATACAGTATAAGAAATATATACGATAATTAGTTTCGTAATTTGTTCTAAATAATTAAGGCTATGTATATATATACATTAAAAAAGCAGGCTCAAACTCTGAGAACGATCATGTGTCGAGTCCCGAGCGATGTTAACGCACTCGATAATTTGACATTGAACCGAACAATGTAATCGAGTTATGTTTGCGGAAACCGACGGTAGATATATATACATGAGAAATTAAAAAATACATTACAAAGCAATATTGTTTCTTTAACGAAACTGTTATCGGATTGATTCCCGTTCTAATGCGTAAAATTCGATATTTAATATTTTTGATATTTGCCCCACGCTTAAATCAACTTTGATTAGAGCTATAATTAGAAAGAGCCGTGGAATTTTGCTACTGGATAAGAAACTTTTAGTAACCTGAATGATGCAATTTTTGCATGAATGTACACTGATTATTTCTCTTTGGTTGGTTAGTTGCGAAGATGAGCTGATATGGTATTGACAATGCGAATCTCAGACTCATTATCTCATTACGACATTAAACTAACTTTAATTTAGTTAAAAGTAGTACGGGAAGCCCAGGTTTTTTTGATTTCTTCGAAATTATGAATTAAGCATTAAATTCGCCAATTTTAAATTTAATTTTAAATATCATATATATATGAAGACCAAAACTGAAAATAGGCTACACTGGCGGATCGAGTTTATCTACAATTCCGTCTTATATCGATAATGTTTATGGGTCCGATATTCAACTTTTGCATTAGTCAGGATTAGGAAGTATTTGGATAATCTGAAGCATAGATCGGTTTTGACGCTGAGTAATTGACACGATGTGCGTTTCATCACGATTATTATACAGTGTTATTATTGAGGATACATATTCGTAAACATAACAGCCATGCAAATAATTCACGTGCCACAATTGTCATAGGAATATTACAATACCTTTATATATAAAAACTCACAAGTAATATTTATTTTTATTTATATACAAAGAGAAGGTGAACCTCCTTTTACTATTAATGCGTGAATCTAGTCTTGGTCCGCTGTCAATGGACATCCCTAGCTTCCGTAAGTATTTTATATTTGAATAAATATACAGTTCACACATAATATATTGTTGTTGGTTACTTATTGTCAAAACAGCTTTTATACGTGCTAAACACGAAAGCTATCTATAGATTTAATTGGTTTATAGAAAAAAAATAGGGCTCGCTTTACAATGTGGCATAGTTGCCATTGCTTGGCATACATCAACTGATACCATATGGTCAAAAATAAAGTTTATAAAATCGAATCCAACAATAAACAACTAACAATAATAAATAGATTTCCTTAAACTGCCCTTAGCGATTTATAAGCTATATTACTATCTGAGGTCAACAATCACTATTTACCGAAGCTTCATTTATTAAGCACTTGTATTGAATTCGCGGAAGAATTCATGAATTTTTGATTAATAAACGACATTAGTTTCCGCTGACCATATTTACAATTCAACGTTACTCCGATCCATTTACGTCAATCACCGTTTCCTGGTACCCACTTGAAGAATAGTCTACTAGTTTCGTGATCTCAACTTAAGAGTGGTCTAAATATTTCTGGCACCTCTGTGCTTACAAAACAATATCCAATATATTATGTAGGTGACTATTAATATTTTATACTATAACTCGTTGCATGTCAAGTTATGTTACTTTATATAACAGTCCCATCAATTTATCATTTTCCTGTCATACCCTTGAGGATAAAGAATGCAATAATTATGAGACCCTTATGAACCAATCCGGAAATTCAAGTGTGGCAAAGAAATTAAGTCCACGCGGTAGTTAACTAGCCGGACAGCGAGGCACGCGTTCTTTTAACCGACACCGTGTGATGTATAAAATAGTATTTCCACTCAACACAAAAGCCAGCGTAAACATTCCGTAATGGCTGATGGCGTATTGCCAAATCACGTCTAAGAATCGCTTTGAAAACAAAATATAATATCATCATACAAACAATGCCTTGCTCTAAATAATCGTTTTTAATTATTATGTATTTTTATAATATTTGGAATACGTATATTAACTATAAGTATGTAAATATACAATTGTCTAATTCTCATAGATACAACTCTTCTTATCTCGTACAAGTCAAACATGATATTATTATAATAATAGTCATCATTACTTCACTCTTCAACAAATCGTTTTCGTCGGCGTATCTAATTATGAACATATTTACAAGTTACAGTCTCTCTGGTTATTTACAGGTTATGAAAAATTATCATATAGATAAAATAGCAAATTGTTTGTTTATATTTGAATAAAATATTGACCGAGTAATGAATAATGAATATGCTAAACTTACTTCCGACTTCCTTATGTCCTGTCAAGAAAATAGATTGACATAGTCCTATCGAGATCACATTTATATATAGATGCTAATTTGTTATTTACATCTATTATAACTATATTCATAAAAGCTGTGCTAATGTAGCTTATATATATTATAGTAAATTATAACAAATGGAATGCTACATTACGTGTTTTACCAAAATATAATGAACTGTGCATACACAGCAAGAAACCTATCGATTTCAATATATGTACAAAGGCAAAACTGTGTTTTTGTAATGTCACCTTGAAATGACACAAGTGTGAGAGCCCTGCTGACGCGCTAATTGGAGGGGCTCTTCCGAAGTGAAAAGTGCGTGAAACAGTAACCAGCATGAAACAATACTTTAACTGTGTTTCGCTGAGTGAGTGACGATATCGGGGCCTGTGATTATTGAAATTATACCGTTCAAGTGCAGTAAAAAGCCGGGAAAATCATGAAAAGCGCGGATTGTGGCGCGGTGATTCTTGGGCAACGGTAATCCCTTAGCATGGAAGAGCCCGCTATGTATAGCGATTTCATAATCAGAAATATAAAAATATTTTTTACACAATATTAATATATCATATAAAGAATGTAAGCTCCGCTGTCGCGAACAAGCTCTCTCTCTCTCTCTCTATTAAAACAATTTGAAAATCGACCGTACACAATACATTTTTGATTGTTATTCATCGAATTAAAAATAATATTCGATCTGTTAAGCTTACACTGTATACAAAATAACGGCACTGACCGAAGTGCCTGTGTTCATTTTTCGCCAACGGCTAAATAAATGACTTTGACTTTTAGATAGTTTTATCAAATGTATTTATAATCTTTATGTCCGTTTCATTCTCGTGGATACAAAAATATGAGTTTCGCGAATTAGTACATGCGATAATTTCCTTTAGGCATTTCTATGGCTCTCCTAGTAGTTCGTAATGATATTAATTTATATTAAAAAGTCATATTATATATATCGTTTAAGCGTAATTTATATAAAAAGTGTTTTACGACTATTAAGTGTATAGAACTTGCAATTGTAAAATAGTCTGGAGATTAATAAGTCCGGTAACTCTATTTTCTTTTTAAAAACATTAAAATGTTTGTACGCGCGGAATGATGTGTGACATTATCAGTAATTAGATAAGTGATAGACATCGTAGCCGAGACTTTTTATCATTTTGATATAGACACGAAATAAAGTCAGTAAATTATAACTGACTAAAAGCCTTTCACAATGTCTACGCACAATTAGGATAAAACATATAGGCTGCTGCTTTGTAAACCATTTTTTTTACTAATTTAAGTTAAAAAATATTATGTCATAATTTAATTATCATTTAGTCAAACTTCAGACGATAAATTTGAAAGCTCTTGCCAATGAAGTCCATATTAAAATTATTGATGTTTATAAACATACTGCATAACCATGCAAATGTGGCTATTCTTATATAGTCCTAAGCTTATCAAACATATACATTTACTAGAGTGAAGCAGTAATCCTTATAAACATAATTGACATGAAATGAAATTGAACATGAAAAAAATGAACATAAATCAGTACTTGTACCGGTTTATGCGGATTATTCTGTGAGCCCGTGGTATCACCTCGGACGAGCCGGCCCTATTAGTGCGACAGCATATGCTTCAGCATGGCTCTCCCAAGTATGCGACAGTTTTAAGACACTCACCCGGCCACTGTCAGAGACCGAATAAATTATAATAGACCGCACCGGGATTCGAACCCGAAACCTCTCGCTTCATGGTACACTTTTAAAACCATTAAGCTACGAGGCTTATACGAGGCGTGAATTAAAAGTTTAGTTTCACATGATAATAGATCAAGGAGCAAACGTTTAATATAATTTTATAGAAGATCTCGAGCACTATGCATGTAAATAGAGAATTGAGATTACATGTACAATAAAATTGTGACAAGTAAATACTGTGTTTGCCCTATTGGATTAGTTCGCGATGTTGTTTGCGCGGGCGCATTAACATTGTTAGACAACGAACAATTGTGATTAGCAACTATTAACCTTTATTGCCTTTCATCAAATACAACTAATCACTGTCACACGTGTCAAACATTGTCACTTTGCTTACACTGTCAATTATTATGTGCGTACGTAACACGGCGTGACCATCCTAGGTATTATTTTTCACTGACTCATGATCTAATTTATAAAACTAGCTGACAAATAGGAAAACAATTTAGTGTTACATCATGTTTTACAATCTTTACATATTTTATAAAAATTCAGCTTTCATCATCAAATATTTCATCCACTTTTAGCAATAAATAGATAGCATCATTTCGCTAACTCTAGTAGGTTTCATATAGGCAGAAAGTCTTGGCTTATTATATATTATTCCCAACATTAGTTGGACAGTTCTGATCCCGTTTCTGCTTCCATAAAGTTCTAGATGGTAGAAGTAACCTTCCGAGCAGCGGATAGGTGGCTCAGCTTGTTTGAGTCTCTTTCATCACGAGAGTGCGAGAGCGGGACGATGCCAAAATAAACATGCGATCGTTGTCCTTCGGAATTCAAAACAATTTTATTGGATCATTGCATTAAATAATAAAATTATCGTCTAGATTTGAGAGAATCTTATATTTACTTATCATTTAATTTTTTGAACATTAATAACAAATGATCATTTATAATTATTAATAATTAGGGTAATTTTAAATAAGAAATAATCTATGCGCTAAAGACTTCATTTTAAGTTAATGATCCTATTTTGCTATGCTTCATTTTGAAGATTTTAATAGGTTTAAACTCACTTAAGACTAATTTCATATAACGCATCTATATTCATTTTAAAACATGCGAATTTGGACTTATTTGCGTTATGTACAACGTACATTTACGGAGCCTTAAGTGTGTTTTAATAATTAAATTTATATCAAACACAACGACTTGGTAAACATTGTTTGCTCACTCTATGCAACGTCTCACGTACAGATGTAGGTACTATCAAACACCGCGATATAAAAATGATATCAAACAGCCTGCGCCTGCGCACTCGACAATTTTCCAAGCGCTAAATCAATATTCTCACGTAGAGCCTACTACATCACCATCGTAATGCTGTGAATGCTACATTTAATCTAACAAGCCTTATCGACATACTCTATTGAAATAATGACAAGGCACGACAAAAGTAATACATCAACCAATAAATCACGAACCCCGCAATATATACTTTTGCCCAATGAAATAATATGTGGTTCGAAGGCGCTCAAGTATTTATCTGACAACTTGCTTGCACTCCAAGCGATGAGTGGGAAGCGCGGGGCGACGCTGAGGAGTAAGACGTTAACAGCAGCGGGTGTTTGGTGACATAACGATGTGATACCCTAGAGCCGACGCGACAACGACATTGTTATAAAACTGGTGGTGGACGAAGAGAGTCGTTCAGTCGAGTTCGCGTATCGCAAGGTCAAGATGTGTCAGTCCCAGCTAACCAGCGCGCCGAGCGCAGCCCGTTCGCTGTCGCGTCAGCTCTGAGCACTGCTGCACGTCTTTTGCTAAACTTACACCGATTTCCTTAGTTGCTCTGTAATTTCTCATTTTGCCCGCGCGCCTTTTGAATCGGAGACGTTGCGAGCTCTTCTAATATTCACGCTCTCGAAAAGACAGTACAGTACAGTTTAGTTTCAAAGTGCACCAAGTGTGGTGAAATAAATCCATCAAGTTGGGGGGCTCCTGTGATAGTATTACCCAGTGAGTATACTCATATTTTCCAATATTCGCTGCATTTGAATGAATAGTCGATATTAAAGATAACCGTTCCAATTGTTTTAAACAATAGCTGTTAGATGTTAATGTGACATAAATTAAATGTAATTAAAAGAAAAATGTTGTTATTGCACTATTCATTTTAAGTTATTTAGTCTTCTATTTCATCATTTAGTTTCTTATTTGTTTTTGCCTTCATTTATAATGTATAATCCTTAGCGTGTTATAGATAACATTTCAGGAGACGATACCATCATTGATATGAATGGTTCGCTTCACATACATTGATACAAAATTAATTTCTAAACAAACACTGGAAAATTTCTTTGTTCGAGACGATAAAAGATGTTAGATATTTGATTTCCACGCGGGATGTACACTATTGTATCTTATCATCATAAGCCCTACATTTCATTAAACAAAGTTCGGCGCTGCAACTTTTAAAAAACACTCAAACTGGCTCGCATTTTTGCAAACTGGAAAAGGTATCTAAAATAGCCGGAAGTCGCTGGATACAGGGTCGCCTCCGACAGGTATTCATGGAAGTCCAAGGGAGAGACCTATGTCCAGCAGCGGACGTCTTACGGCTGAAATGATGATGATGATGATCTAAAATAACCAATAAGTTCAATATTTTCTTTGTATTTGTAGTTTTTCAGTTTTCGAGTGTATATCGTATTAAATAGTTGATCAGTATTGAAGTGACCTTTTTAAAAAAAAAATTTTTTAAATTTATGTGAACTTTAATAAGCACTATTATAAACTTTTATTAGATTTAAAATTTAAATATACCGACGTAACTATGCCGTTGTTTTGAGGAATTTTTCGGTTATTATATCTATTATTATTAATTTATCTATGATTAAGAGGTCACGGCGAAAGGAAATTAATACGAAAGTAACTAATCGGTCTGTTACCATTTTACGCTTTAACTAATAGACCGAGGACACTGGACTGCTGTCAACTAAAGTTTCGAAATAGAGCCTATATGTTTTATCATACATAAGGTATTTTTTGAAAAATTACGATTTGCTTGAAATAGACGGTGAAGAATAATAGGAAGACATTCATAAAGCTAGTATTAAATATAGTCAGGACGGTTCAGACGCGGAACAATTTATAAACTGTCATCAGAAATATTATATGATACTATACTTCGCAGATATTAAAATATCAAATTATTGTTAGCTCAAGTTTCAGCATAGAGTATTTGTCGATATTATTTTAAGACATAAGTTTTGCTCCGATAGTGCGGCGCACTTAGAGATTTTTAATGTATGTGAGATTTGATTTATTGTGACGTCACTGATAGCCTTATCACAAATAATGCACGCTTCTTTAAATAATACAATTTATTGATTAAAATAATATACCACTTCCTTATCAAATATTCAATATTCAACATTCATTATGGTGAATTGCAAGCGAATTGATAATAATGTCTAGTGGCGAAGATCTGATTGCACATAGATGTTCAGTATGTGCATTATTGACACAATTGTTGACGTGAACATATTTTCACTAAACGATATATATATATATATATCTTTCTGTTTATGTTTTGCCTGGGTTTAATATATATCTTCGGTGACACACTTCGTTCTAGCTATCCTATTTTAAAATACAAAATGGCATTTGAAGAAAACTTAGAAAATTATAAACATTAATGTCTCATCAATAACTAACAAAATTATAATTTACAATGGGTAAAATTTCTCATGAGACTAATGTGTAAAAAACAACAAAAAACAAAAGGTAAAAAAAACGTGTAGCATATAGAGCGGGCGAAGTCTTTTTAACCTAATTCGATTTAATATTTGTTTTCTTGGGATGGTACCCAGGATCTTCTAGCATAAACCACCTGTTCATTATTGCGGCTTTAAATACATTCTATGTTTTAAATTCCATTAAATAAATATTTCCAATTTAATAAGATTATTTACTCAAAACTTATAAATCGAATCTGATAACTTTATAGGAAGTAATTGTATAATATTCGAGTTTTCAATTTTTTTGTCGTAATACTTATCGATATAACAATTTACTTAATTTAATTTTAATAGTGTAAAACGCGGACAAGGTTAATTGCATTATTATCCATTAATTTACATTTAATATGAATGTCTTTTGTTTTGTGTCGTTGCCAACTATCGTTTAGAACATATAACAACTGCTTTCTCTGTACTAAATATACCCTAGTATAGGGTATATACCCTAGTAAAGGTTGTCCTAACAACCTTTCAGATCATAATAAGAGTATAGATTTCAAAAGATTATTCATAAGCTTATCATATTGTGTTTTAAGATACGAAAAGTATTTATTTACTTTATATTGAAGGTTTATTTAAATAAAGCAAGTAAACATCCAAAGATGCTGAGAGTGTTTGGTAATTATGGTTTAACGTGTTACTAGAAGCCTACGGCGTAGAGATCAACGCTACATTAGGAAGGATGCGTACGTAAAATTATAAAGTGAAGGTTTAACTTTATTACATTTAAATATTGTGGGTGGAATAAAATAAACATTTATATTTATTTTATTCTACAATAACATTTATTGTATTCACTTTGTAACTTATTCGGAAATGATCAGGTCGCTGATATCCATAAATAACTCATACATGTATAAAAGGTTTTGAACGCGAATATCAAACCTTCGCGCACACAGAGCAAAGAAAACGAAACGGGAATACCAACCTCTGTGATTATAGACGAATCGCTTGAACAATTAAATACATTCTTTTGTGAATGATGTATTTTTTGTAGATATGTACAATACCTACAATATCAATCAAACTAAATAATGCAAGAAAGTTGCCAATAACTTGACGATAATATATTTTATCGATTTGACCTATCTAGAGATGCTCTTGCATTTCTCGTTGCTCAAAACGTGACACTACGTAGGTACTCGTGAAGAGTGAAAAATTGAATAAGCAACAATTACAAAAAGATTTAATGCCCGTGTACGATTAAATGCCCTGTGCCACAAAATAAACAGCTTCATCAAAAATATTATTGTTTACTATAGTCAACCAATAATTTTATGATATAATATAACATAAAGAACAGTAATAATAGTATAACGGTCTATTACTTTGAATGAAAACATTAAATAATTACCGCAATACACAATACGTTGTAACTCACTGTGCCAGTGATTTGTTACTATTTAACTAGTTACATATCATAAATATTAGTATTTCTTTCTAAAACATGCATGGCCCGGTTTCTTAATTAAAATAATAATTTTAAAAAATTTCAGGAGAGTAGCGGCAGCGCGCGCTGGAGAGCGTCGCGCGCGCACAATGCTTGCCAGCATCAAAGGCTTCTGGAAAGTGTGCCGCTATGGAGATCTTTATATGGTGAATATAACTTCAGTACTTATCCACAACACAGTCACCTAAATACATCTAAGTTATAATGATTGCGAAAAAAACTGGTAAAAGCAATTAATCCGATGCAACTGAGAATATTCATAATGCAAATATATATATCAAGTGTAATTAATAAGTAACTGTAAAATAATGATACAATTGCACGTGGTAAAATAATAATTTAAAGTACAATATAAACAGAGGGCGTTCGGGTATGTTATCTGTGACTGTAATTGTAAGTGAACTTGAATTAAATTCAATCGCTGAAGTTGTAACAACATTGTTTTGTCACATAATGTTATTATGACACTTAACAATTCGTATACTTTTCAAAACAAGCTGATCGAAGAAACAAACAATTTGAATTTTGATAAGATAACATTTTAGGGCATCGAAAACAAAAATTCTTACACAAAATAAATAAAAACAACTTAGCATATGTTATTATTAATATTGCTGTAAAAATTTCACACCTAAAAGTCGCATAGTAGTAGGTAATTATTTTTTGTAGATTTTACTAACAAATGTGTTTCTATGTAATCCGCAATAAAATGTAATATTTTTTTGGAGTAATATATATCTATAAAACGTTGCTGATAATTTTATCAGCAACAACAGCGATGAAAGCGCGGAGTGCATAATCCGTATCTTAGACACAAATCATAATAAGACGTTATATAACGATACACGTCATAAAAGAATAATATAAAAGCACAATGCATTAATTATCTTGATGAAACTACGCGGTATCGCACCATAGCTCTGCAGTTACCTACACATGACATATATCTAACGCGGCTTTTCCCTATCAACTAATTAGATACATTGCAATCGATCAGTCCCATACAGACATGTCTTACTTAGAATATTTAAATACTATAGAGGTTTTTTTGATAGGTTTTTTATTTTTTACCAATGGAGAAACCATCAAATCCAATTATTACCGAATAAGATGCCTTTAAGCAGTAGAGGGCGCTATTAACTTGTCTATGTAAATAGTTAAGCCGATCTAAAAATACTTTATCAGACTTTTCTATTCAAGTTAAAGTACGTATGAATATAAATATTATTTCCACTGATACGGTAGCCTTATGTAATCGCAATCACTATATTCTACAGGATTCTGGAGACTATAGACAGCGGGAGGTTAGATTTAAAGCGTTAGTAAATAGTAATAATGTTGATACGGACATGTAAAGTTCTGGCGTGGCGCGTCGACCGCTGGGCTTCGAAAAAAGACACTAAACACCTATCTGGTGGTGAATTTCTTGTTTTATCCATTAATATACTTTGAGAAATTTAAAGTGATAGTTACTTAATATTTATAACATAAATAAGCATATATATAAGTAATCAATTTGATCTACGCAATTCGAAAATTCCTTATGTATATATTATGTATTCTTTGGGGTATAATGATGCAAGAGAACGGATCGAGGTCATACGTCAGCGACGACCTTACGCGCGGTATTGAACTTGACTGCGTGTTAGGCGCAGTCAGCGACCCACTCACACGCTAGCGACTCCGTAGCTTCATTTATCACCAATGAATTACCATAGACAGCATCATATAGAGCATCGACATTATGGTGTCAGAGCGTCACTATTTAAATAAGATACAACGATAAAACGGATATCTATGGAGATGTGGTAAACGAATATTTGCAAGATATCTATAATCCAAATGTTACCATATAAAAATGAAACCAATTTGCTAATATATAGTGATAGAAAAAAATGAGTCATAATTTAGTAGAAAATAAACTATAAAGCTTTTACTAATTAATTATAAAATTTTGTCACCAAAACTCATCAAAACTATAAAGTTATATAGTTTCAAAAATACAAGAAAATCTTGAACAATTATTATATATAATATTTACTTGAGTAACGTGTAATGCATTTATTCTTTATAAGCCCAATTGAAAAACCGTTAGTGGCTTGGTACCTCTATCAAGCGAATAATAATTGTGCTTAAATTGGTTTTCTTTTAAAGCTGAGATATATGAGCTAAAATTTACGTCAACATGATCATTAATCATTCATTGTTTATTTGACCAAAATTATTAAAATAAGACGCTTAATTTAATATACATAACAATGTGATATTAAATTGTAGTGATTGTAATAACTTGCTCGTAAATACAATTAAACGTTATCATATAATGAAGGCATTAATCATCTTTAAAATATAAATAGATGTTCGTATTGTTGAACTTTAATATTATTAACTAATCAGCATGTTAATAATATACCAAGAACAACAAAAAACCAGTTTACTGTAACTTTTTCTGTCTTAAATACTAGAATCGGTGTCAGAGCGTAAATACTCTAAAAATAAATAATTATTCAGACTATTTTGGGGCAAACAGGACCGTGTTTACTATTTAGAAAATGATGTAACCTTGATAAACATATTACGTTTTATTCGAGAAAGATGAAGTATACGATGCGTTCGTTGTTGGTTATGTAACAGCAGTTACTTTCAGTAACAGAGTAAATACAAATTGTTCGCTTCGGCGCTTCTCATTATTGTCAATAATTGTAATTACGTAACTGGCAGATGACATAAACAAACATCTCTGTTTTGACGAATCATATTAAATGTATGTTAAATGTAATATATTTTCTATAATAGCAGAGTATACATTTTGTATTTAATGTGACATCCTTAAACTGCTATCAGGTACTATTTAAACAAACACAAAATGTTAGGTATTATAGAATAATATATGAATGATATAATTATGTGAATGATATTAACAGTCTATATCAATAAAAGAAAAACAAACATGAATTAAAAGGTGTCTGAATTTAAACTGTATAAGCGAATGTAAACTGTTTTTTTTTGTTAAACCAAACCTTAAAACATGTCTTGTATTTCAATTATTTTAAAATAAAAAAGTAAAGTGAACTTTAAGATATAAACACCAAACGTCTAAGTTTAATAATCGTCTAAGTTTTCCACAGGTAAAATTGGTTTGGTGCACAGGCCCGAAGTATATGTAACGTCGATTCCCATTAAAAGCAATACTTGACTTGGATATAAATAGATCCACGTGTGGAATGAATCTAGACTATTCTTCGATGTTGCATCATCGATATGTAATTGTAAAAAATCTATTAGACCATTTATTAAATTATATTAGTGGCTCTTTTCGCAATGTTACAAAACTTTACTGTTTACTATATTTAATCCCTTTCTTTAACATTTTGTTGTAACCGGTCAGTTGTTATAATCTGTAGTAAAAAACATACTTTACTGCGTATTTTTCCGAATTGAAACATTTTTTTTTTGTCGTATTCTTCCGGAAGATCAGACATCAATCCCAGCACGCAAATATTTATAATCCTAATTGTAAACAAACTAAGATACGGAAAGTATAAGACTTAATTTAAAAAGTGAGTCACAAACAAAATAATTTATTTTTATATGTCAATGCAAATTATGTATCCGGTCTCGAGTAATTTAGATTAAGCTCAGCTTTCAAATGATCGAAACTTCGCGAATAGTGCAAT
Organism: Delias oraia; assembly: GCA_018230265.1. Taxonomy (NCBI): domain Eukaryota; kingdom Metazoa; phylum Arthropoda; class Insecta; order Lepidoptera; family Pieridae; genus Delias; species Delias oraia. Next base: position 17,515 of record DWCF01000272.1, on the reverse strand, counting down.
AATGAGGCTGTTATTGACGTTGCTCGAGCCACTGCGAACTCGGAAATATCACCAGACAAGTATTGATGGATCGGTTATCCGTCCGGTTTTACGTCAATCAGGAAACGAGAATTTTTAAAAGAGCCATAACAATTCCCCTTTATAATATCTGCTAGAATCGGACATCAAAGTGATTTATCCCGTGCGTGTATTACAGAATGTTTAAGAAAATATTTCAAGTAAAGCAACGTTTATAAGAAAAGGAAAAGAAACCAGCCGTAGAAGGCTTCCGATAATTATAAGGCATCGAACAAAATCTGAAAATGTTTTATTATTATGTTTGGAAGGAGGACTTCTAATAGCCACGAATCTAATAACCAACTTCTTTCTTTCGTCATTGTGTCAAACATGAAGATAAGCTCTCCAACAGTTTTGTTGTCTTAACCCAAATACATCTATTCAAACTCCACGCAGATAAAAATAATTATGTAAAAATACGGACCAATGTAAAAACAGTATTTAAAAGTAAACAATAGTCAAATGATCTCGGTGTTCTCAATTTTATAGAACCAGGATTTTAAAACCCGCACATTAAATAACCTAAGTAAACAAGGAAACTTATAATATCTGACGTCAAATTAATTATTTTCAATGTAATATTGCTGTTTTGTATAAAAAGAGGCAACAAGAAGAACTCAAAACGTTACAAAGACAACATATTCCTAAGTAACTCGATGTAAGTAGAGGAAAATAACTAAAGTTGTAATGTTAAATATAATTACTCTATTGGTTACATCAATCTTTACAAATTTCTTTTAAAATAGCTTTAGTTTATATTAAAGTTTGCACATTCGTCAAAATTTTAGTTTATTATTCTAAATTAAACAATACCTCAATTAATTGTGCGTAGTTGATAGATAGCTAATTGATTTTTAACAATCATGTGAATTCAACTCTTTGAATAGTTAAAAAAAAATTATACATATGAAATATAAAATACATATAAAATATACAATTTTTCTTTATTTTTTTCACTAGAAATATTAAAACAAAATACAATTTAGTGACGTTGAGTAATAAATGTAATAGTCATGCCTGATTGTCTTTAATTTAGCCGTAACTGCGATAAATTCTTATTCACAATGAAAAATAATAAAAACAGATGACAGTTATAGGCTTTAGTGAAGAATGAGAATTAAAAATATGTTTATTACAGTAGAAGAAAGATTTATTATAGACGGGTACGTTTAAGGTAAAAATAATAAGAATGTATCTATTCATTTTAGAATAAAATTAATGAAGGATGTTCCAAATAGTGTTGTTTCACAGCTTCTCGCATGAGATTTTCTGAATTGACATTAACCCGTGGGAAAGCCATCCTGAAGCATGGCTCGTTCGAAGTGTTATCACGGGCTCACCGAATATTCCGCGTGAAACGGTACTTGTACTGTGTTTCACATAGTGAGTGAGAATATCGGAGGTCTTTAAAATTGCCGCTAAAGCGGTGTAAAAAGCCAGCAACACAAGCAATACGCGGACTTTGTCGCGGTTGTACATGAGCGGCGGTCTGTTATGTTTTGTCTGTTATGGAATAAAAAAAATTGACAACATCTTAGTTTACATCAATGATCATGTATCTTAGTTCCGGGTAAAGTAGAGTTGTAGATTAGATCTGATTAGGTTGAATCGCGTGTTGGTAATCGCTTGTGTGGTGGTTATCCAAAGTGCAACATGGAAGTGCGGCACAAATATTGGGTTATCTCGGATAACCGCCGTTTACAAACTCGGTTCAACGTTGAAACTGCAGAGCTGATGGCACATAATCGCGTTCCGCTAGTTACACCACTTCATTATGTATAAACGGTCACGTTATATAAATCCACGCCTGTCAACTTGATCAACAACATCATATTTATTAAATATATAAATTACCCATTTAACACGCACGGCCATTAAAAAGTAATTGGCTTTTACAACGATGCCGAGCACGTCTAGACTAGACCTGCCTACCTTATCTTATGCGTCTCAATCAAGTAGGGGCTACCTATGTCACTTAAAGATTATCACATTATTGGGTAGTTTGAAATTTACTTATCTTCAGATCATTATACATTTATAGCATATGCTATGTTCATAAATTATAGTTTGCGCTGTATCCGGTGCTGAATTGCCCGCTCATTAAATTGCCGTGCCTTAAAAATTATGCGCAGGAGACACGTGCTCTTTGAATCACGTTTTCACTTTGTTTTCGTAAATCTACATCGTAATTGAAAAAATTGTTGGTAACATCCCCGGGCTGACGCGGGCCAGCTACAATGTCAATGGTCTCTCCATTGACATCACAATAAACGCTCGGCCCCCGACTATTTATACCGCGTTACTCTACATACAAACGCAATGAAATGTTTCTCTATTATGCTATTATTAAAAGCTTATGACTTTCTTCGCAATCGGTTGTACATAGACCGGAATAATTTTACTGCGCCATTCATAATGTTAACAGATGTACGTGTTATGGGATGTGCCAATAATAATAAGACTTGCTGTTACGAATATTAATCTGAACTATATCGTTGCAGGTATTGGCGGCGTTGGCCGCCCAGTCGATCAACATATCGGTGGGGTTCTGTCAGGGTTTTTCCGCTGTGCTGTTGCCCCAGTATACCCATGAATATCCGCAGATATCCTTCGAACAGAGCTCATGGATAGGTGAGCAAATCTCTCAATATGTTATAGTTATTAGCAGCTATGCAGTTGACATTTTATAGCTTATCATGAAAACTATTCTCTAAAATATCTGTTAATTGTTTATTGACAGCGAGTTTGGGTGTCATATCAAATCCGATCGGCGCGTTGCTGGGCGGCATGATGGTGGATGCAGTCGGCCGGAAGTTACTACTGCAGTCTATCGTGTTACCAAATCTAGTTGGCTGGCTTGTTATCGCCTTTTCCGAAACATACATATTTCTCTGTGTTGGGCGATTCATCACCGGATTCACTATCGGTATGATATAGTTTGTTTTTAAAATACGATACAGGAGAAAACTGTGAAGATATTTTTATTTTATAAATAATATAAAACAATTTAAAGTTTATTCAATTAGTATCCTCCAAACTGAAATACTTTATCAATAACACTATCATGTTTACGTTGCAGGCATGTCCACGGTGTCGTACATCTACGTAGCAGAGATCACGACGCCTGAAAAGCGAGGAGTGTTGAGCGCATTGGGCCCAGGCCTGGTCTCGACCGGCATCTTTGTGGTATACTCACTGGGATCGTTTGTACACTGGCGAAAGGTGGCTGCTATATGTGCCGCTTTCTCGCTCCTAACGCCGTTTCTCATGTACTTCGCTCCCGAGTCACCGCTCTGGCTCGCCTCTAAAGGCCAGATGAAAGAAGCTTACAATGCCATGTTCTGGCTTCGGCAGAACAACAACACTGCACAGCAGGAGCTCATGGAGTTCACGAAAGATCGCAAGAACGACGAGAGCATGAGCTTCCGACAGAAAATGGCACTGTTCAAGAGGCGCAGCGTGCTCAAGCCGTTTGCTCTGCTAATAATATTTTTCCTCTTCCAAGAGATGTCAGGCATTTATGTAATACTGTACTACGCGGTGGATTTCTTCAAGTCAGTTGGCACGAGCGTCAACGAGTTCACTGCTTCTATAATTGTCGGCGGTGTGCGGGTGTTTATGGGCGCAGTGGGCGCTTGCCTCATCAACAGCTTCCGTCGCAAAACTCTGGCAGCGACATCAGGATTACTGCTAGGAGTGACTATGTTGGGAGCTGCCATATGCGACTCTTTGCGCGGGCCGCCGCTTGTGAAGTTGGCGTGCGTACTTCTACATGTCTCCGTTAGTATGGTCGGCTTTCTTCAGCTGCCGTGGATTATGTCGGGCGAGCTTTATCCGCAAGATATCCGCGGCGTCATGTCCGGTGCCACCTCTTGTTGTGCTTACATGCTCATCTTCTTTAATATAAAGACTTACCCTCAGCTGGAATACTACCTCACCAGTAATGGAACACTCTATCTGTTCGGTGTTTGTGCACTCTTGGGTGCGGCGTACTGTTTCTTATTCCTCCCGGAGACGAAGGGCAAGAGCTTGACTGAGATTATGAAACAGTTCAACGAAGATAGAAAAGAGGCAGACCCTGAGGTGGGGTGTGAACAGAAGTCGACCTCAGGCGGAGTTGTGGTGCAGCGACGGCACAGCGCGGCCGCGGCCGTTTGCCTCGAGAAGAGCAACAATTGGTTCGACAACAGGTGGACACAAAACCAAGATAAGGCTGCTGAGCAGCGAGAGTAGTTCTAGAAGTAGAGTAGTAGTGTATAGGGAATTAGCTTGGATTCAATATTTATACGGTTGGCGATGTTTAAAATTTCGGCACGTTTGTTCAACTTCATTGGAGGGAGGGATATATGTTTGCAACTGACTGGCAAGGTTAGTGTAGTTGGTTGCAAAGCTATCAGTATTACGAGTAGCGCTCGGCCGCAGGCGAGCTGGACTGCGACATTCCTTTGTGATAGTGATATTGTTGTAACTAGATGACGTCGTTTAATAGTTAGTTATACATAATATCTACATGTTATAATAGTTTACCATATTTTTATAATGTTTCGTACAAATGTTAATTATAGTTCAAGTGTGGCATGACTGTTGTTAATTTTATAAATGTATTAGAATAAATAAATTATATCAATAATGTAATTTCTGTGATGATCATAACAAATATTAAATATAAAATATTATAAAAGATAATGTGTGAATCAAATATAAAGTTGTTTATATAAAGTGTTTAAGTTAATACCTTAGCTATGTGTAAAATTGAATATAATTTAATACACAAACAAAACATAATATCATATAATCGTACTGGACCCCATTTTGACCCCAAGTAAAATCAAAACAAAATCGAAATAATCCACATAAGTAGATTATTTATCTACTTTAGATTAGCATATAAGATATCTATTTTTCTTTTATTTAGTTTATTTTTAAACAGACCCGAGTACGCGCCCTCTATGGTAGCCCCCTATAAACAAATGGACCGTATATTTAGTATGTAAGAAACCTTCAGTCATACTAGTTCCGTATGTTGTCACAAGGTGGCGTAATTATCAATATGTACCAAAAATAATTTCATTCGCTTGATGATTTTTCCATATTATTATTTAGATAGTAAATAACGATTATTAAAACATATCTGACCTGGTCTGAGGGATGCCGTATTTGATGCCGACGCCGACGCGAGGCAGCGCCTTTATTACCTTCTTCACAGTTGTTTGGTCCGGGAAAGCGAAGAATATTGACGCTGAAAATATTTTACAAATACAAATTAATTGGTATTATAAAATTGAGTCATTCAATTAAACAAAAATTCAAATAAATACATAATTATTATATAGATGAAAAATTTATACACTAGTGCCACATAACTTATCTGGAATATCAAATATATTGCAATGGTACTATTAAACAATTTATACGTAATCTTTACGCTAGAATTGTATATTTTGACTATATATGAGACTGTAATTGTATAAAAATATAGGAGAAATAACATTTTAGAATTTAAAATCAATAAAAAGCCTAAACAATAGTTAAATAAACATCGTTAATGTAATTATAAATATTTTTATGGCACAGAAAATTAAACGTTTAAAATACTCACTTCTACTCGCAAGGAACATTTCTATGGCAGTGTTCTGCAAGAGGTAGCGTCGCGAGAAGATTGCCCGAATCTCGCTGAAATACCATTTTCCGTGCAGATGCTCGCAGTATTTCAACACCTAGAATATAAAACCACCAATATGATTGTCTACTAATTATGAACGAATAAATTGTTATTTATTTATTAGTGTTATGTTAGAGAAAATAATGTATCATTGTAAATCGTATAAAATACGTACACAATGGAGAAAGGTTACATCAATTAATTAAATCTATATTTGTGTAAGAACGTTGTCTTGTTTGAATTATTTTTTTTAAAAGAATAGCGGACAACGCAGCAGGCTGGTCTCCTATATGGTAAGAGAATACGGTCGCCCATCACCAACCGTGGCACAATCCGCGCGTTGGTTATGTTGCCGGCTTTTTACGCCAAGTAAGCGGCATTTTTAAGGGCCTTGAATATTTTCATTCGGTCTGCGAAACACAGCACAAGTACCGTTTCACGCTGAGTTTTCTGTGAGCCCGCGGTATCACTTCAAATTAGTCCGGCCCAATTAGTGCGTCAGCATATGCTTCAGCATGGCTCTCCCACGGGTAAAGATTTGATATTGTATTTATCTTTAAACAATATTTAAATTAAATTAACTACTATAAAAGAAATTTCAGGTAATCGTTTTGATACAAACTAAGAAATCAAACTTAATTTACTATGGACAAAATAGTTACCCTATATTTCATAATGTATATATTAAAATTTATATCTTAACGACTACGGAGTCAACCAAAATAGAACTCTTCTATAAATATTTCAGCTAAAAGAAAAATATCGTCTTTATAATGGCGACATATTATTGAGTGTTAATAGAACTAGAACGAAATGTTCCGGACGCTGGACGAAAGGATATAGAATATTTCTTAAATGGTCACGTTTTAATTCTACGGTTTTTGTTCCCTATGTTGCATAGAATTGATATTTTGTTTGAATAGATGTGAAATCTCGTGTATGAGAGGAGGTCATTACAACATGCACCGAATATCAGATGCGTAGGTTAATACTTTTAGATTATATAATTTAGAACTACATCATACGAAATGTAATCATGTGATCTTGTAGGATTCTAGCAAGAATTATATTTTTGATAACTTTAACATAATCATCGCCTTCTTAGAAATATACGAAAGAGTTTTGTCGTACTGAAAAACTGCAAAATAAACATTTCGTAAAGAACATCACGAAATATATAATTATTATAATACCTTCTTTCTTCTTCAAGATATTTTTGGACTTTTTATCCTATGTTCTTTAAACGTTTATATAATATCCGCAAATTTCAAATAGTCAGATGGTTTTTTCCCACATTATTATCACCCAAAACTGGTGGAGAGATTGATGGCGAGTGGATTGTTATGAGGCATTATCACGACATAATGCATGGGGAGCACAACACCGTGACAAATTGCATTTATGCAACAATTAATTAATTTTTATGTAATTCATTTTTTTAATGCGATTTACAAAATGTGTAGTAAAAGTATGAGTTGGAACTGCAAAATTATAATAATATATCCATTCGAAAATATGTATTTTATATAAAAATATAATTATAAGTGTCATCATTTTGAAATCGGATAGAACAGGTGCAATCATCAGTGGTTTTGTTGACAAATCATCGTTATTACCTTCTAGAAATAATACCCACTTAGAATTCAAGTTAAATGAAATACATTTAAAGAGATTTTCTATTTCTGTTGACAGGATGTAATGTTGTGTTGTTTTGGCGGCACTGCTTATAGAGTAACGCCGAGGGGCGCGTCTAGTCCAATTGTACGGCAATTTGTCAGAGCGCCTCTCCCACTGTGAGGGGAGACTTCATGTTTGCCCTTCGTCGTACAATGAAACTGAGACAACACAAACGGATATTTCACTAACAAATCTACCTAGTTACATATTAATTGTGACCATAAAATCGCTTTTATTTTAATTAAATAATAATAACATACTCATTGTACCCGTTAAATGGCAAAAGCAGAAATTACATTTTATTTAAGCTCCTTTTATTAGTAATCAGAACAGAACAACTGAATGTTCTCACGCCATTCCTTATAATATAAGTGTCTGTATGTAACTCAACACGTAGCCTAGAGGCTTTATTTCTTTAACAATGTTTCTAGTATATAGCACCATTGACGCGCTCCACATCTGTTGCCAACTAGGCGAAAATTATTTCTATCTAGTTATAAGTGATTCCTAATCTAGAACATTTTTTTATATAAATATAAAAAAAATCGTCAAAGTATTATTCTGTCATATTAATTTGACGTATTCTATTTCCTCATTTTTTGGGTAGGTAGATAAGTTTTACCTGTTGTAGCAAGTATTCTACTTTTGTTTGGTTTTGGTATCAATAAAAATACAGTAGAAAACCTATATTAACTGTGATTATTAAATATGATTCATGCTTAATATTAAATAAAACGCAATTATCGTTTTACATAAAGTAATATTGGCGAAAATTAATAATATACTATATAGTCGTAAAATGAAATCACTCTTAGAAATTGTATATTCAATTCGCATCGAGAGACTAGTCGTTAGATCGTTGATAACATAACTAAATCGATAATGAATAATTTATTAATGAATCCATTAAATGCAACAATTTCACATGTCGCGTTACGGTGACTAATGAGTTTGCCTGGCTTTATAGCTTTATAAGGAGGCACATTCACATATTGTAACAGAAAAAACTACGTTGCGAAATAATTACCAACTCGTGATAAAAACACTTCAAACAAGGTACATCAATTATCAACCTTATCTTTATCTAGCAAAAGATTCCTAATATTAAATAATAATCTTAATTTACGTGAATATAACACGTTTAAAACATTATCACCGCATTAAGCACGTTTATTTCATGATTTCTTATTCTAATTATAGCCGTTCTAGTAAAAAGTTTGAAGATTAATTATTCAAATTAATTTTAACATACATATATGCACAGAATATATAAAAAACTTCTTATACACAAATACGGATGAGTTGATTGTAAATCAACAAGACTAAGTATACTATTTTGGTTTTAGTTATAGTTTAGAACAGGTTTAAAAATTATTTCTAGTACATGAGTATTTCTTCGTTGTCTAAGGTGAATAGATTAAAGCTTTTTATATTAACTAATGTAATTAGGAAAATATTAAAGAGAGAAAAATTCTTAAATTACTATCGAAAAAGCTTGTTGTTCATTTATTACGTCAAAACACATTTTTGTCGCTAAATGCATAACGACATTATTTTATCGCTCATAAATTGCTAACGCGAGTTTCGACGCAGGTTGATAGTTTTGGATGCATTTAGACAACGTGGTCCTGTCGACAGTTCGAAGAGCATTTCCTCGACGGCGTGCGGTTAAAACTCTTGTCACTAGCTTGAATTGAGATATTTTATGGTCGATTAGTTCATTCCTTTGTTAATGTTATATAAAAAATCTGGTCACCATTAGTTTTTCTGCTCATTTACAACTTTTTGTCTCACCTTACAATTGATTATTTTACTCACTTATTCACCCCTGAGAGAGCCAGCCTGAAGTATATGCTGACGCACTAATGCCTGCTCGTCCGAAGTGATACCAGGTTCGCAGAGTGAGTGAGGATATCGGAGGCCCTTAAAAGTGGCGCTTAAGCGGCGTAAAAAGCCGGCAATACAACTAATTCGCTAACTATGGCGCGGTTGTTCACGGGCGGCGCTGTTCTTTTCCATATAGGAGATCCACCTGTTCCGTTATATATATTCTCAGGGATACGCTGAATCAGTCAACTTCGACGGCTACACCAATAATTGCTTCATCAAAGTATTTATCAAAGTTCAGTCACCGGATATGCAGACCGTACGAGGAGGTCGCAACTTTTTGCGAGTCGGTCCTAATGGGGGCACTTGTCACTGTGCCGGATTATTTATAGCCGCAGCCCGCGATAGTCATCGCCGAGACTCCGCTGTGTACCTGGTACGCACGATCCAATCTTGTCGATACAAAAGATTAATTTCGCACCTCATTCTCATATCTATACAGAGCCGCATACAGCCTTTCATAGCATGCGCCTAAATCTTTCATCGTTTCAGACCATATTCTAAGTAATCAGGCGATCGCGAAAAGTGTTTGTATATTCAGCGCGTGATGTTGCGTAGGCCACGCATTAATACGCATGACTTTAGTGAAATACTTTGTGCGATCGCGGCTTGTCTGGTATTCCGTGCTGCTTCAATAGATCTTTCGACGATAGACCGTTGCTAATCGTGTTATTTATGTGCGAAACTTAGTTGCTGCTGTATATTTTTGCTAGACAAGTAGAATCGAGCAATCTCCGATCTAAATCTTGAGTAGCATTAAACTTATCAGAGGGTTGCTGACAAGGACCATTGATTTATTTATGTTATGAACACGCATAGAGCAAAACACGTGCCATATTCACACAATCTGTGTTCTCAGAGTGCAACGAGAGGGATGGTGGCGTGCCCGGGTACATTAGCGGTAAGTGCCTGTTCTATGGACCGCCCTACAAGAGTGCTGGGGAGCTCTAATTGATAACATTAGCGATATTGATATTGCTAATTGTCACGTAATTTCGTTACAGCATTAACATTTCAAAATAAAACAGAAATCGTTCATAATGTTATATATCGACAAGTGATCATTTACAATGGTAACTTTTGAAAGCCTCGTAGTTTAATGGTTTTAAAAGAGTACCATGAAGCGAGAGGTATCGTGTTCGAATCACGGCCCGGACAATTATAATTTGTAATTTATTCGGTCTCTGGAAGGGCTTGACACTGGCCGGGCGAGTTTGTTAATTCTGTCGTTTCCGTGGGAGAGCCAAGCTGAAGCATGTGCTGACGCACTAATTGGGCCGGCTTGTCCGAAGTATACCACGGGCTGGCAGAATACTCAGCTTGAAACAGTATTGTCCTGTGTTTCGCACAGTGAGTGAGGTTATCGGGGGCCTTTAAAAGTGCTTTTATCGGAGGCCGTCAAAATCCGGCAACACAAACAAAGCGTGGAATGTGGTACAGTTGTTCATGGGCGGCGATGTTCTCTTACCATATAGGAGACCCACCTGTTCCATTGTCCGCTATAGAATTTAAAAAAAAATTATTAAGAAAAGTAAATTTAAGGTGAAATTTGGCCTTTTCCTCATAAATACAAGTGCAGCCCGGGCATGTAGATTGTCTATTATAGTTTGCAGTTAGACACACGACCGTGCCTTATCGTTTTATGTCGAGTGTGTTTGTATAGTTGCACCCCGAGCCTGATAGACACGCGGAGGCCTGTTCACGCATTCATTACAGACATTAGTAGATAACGCTTCTATATCCATAAACGCGTGAACGTAAAATGTTTGCATTAAAACTTATATAAAATTCATATAGTAGTTGGTTATATGAAAAAGTTGACCATAAACGAAATTAAAACCTAGAGAAAATCAATCAATCAACTAACCATCAATGACCAGATAGTTTCATCAGTGAATCGTGTTTCCTTATCATGTTTTTTAAATTTATTTTTAAATATCTATCCTATTAAATTAGAATAACTTTTATGAAGTCAATATATGTAATTTAATTTTTGAATGTAATATTCAAAATAAATTAATGATATTTTAAAAATATTTTACAACATACCAAACATTTGAAAAAAAAACATATATTGAAGATGTTTATATCTAACAGATGATTCTAATTAAAAATAAATTATCTTGGAGTTTTATTGCTTTTCTCCTCAGATTTGGATGTGTTTGTGAGCAGTCAGTTGTCTTAGATTATGTGATGTTCATAAATGATTATGTATCTAATTCTAAGTGAAAATATATAACATTTCATTAGATTATCGATTTCAATAAGTAGCTTTTTAGATTTCTTCTAAATAATGATTGCCCACAAATTAAGCGTCGTAGTGTCGAAATGATGATATTTAGGTAAATAACGACAGAGAATCGAGCAAGAATATGTGATCAAAATTGTTACCAAACGTTTAACCAAAGACAAGCGGATAGAGAACACAATATAGGTATTATGCTCATTTCGGCTTTGAAGAAACACATCAAGTGACAGCGTCAGTGCCGGTGTGGCCATCTAATCGACGGCGACTGAGTCGGAAAGCCCTAATTAAATCCTCATACATCACCCGGCCGCTCTCCGCGTTGCTAACACATACAAACAAACGATTTTGTACGGATACTATTTCTGTAATATTAAATGCAGTTAAAATAAGTCACGAGCTGGCATACAATGTGTATTTGTGATAAAGTATTTGAATATTGATGTCATTTTGCCTTTTCTCACCTGCTGTTCTTAAATGAGATGGATGAGATAACTCAGTTTAAGGTCTATATAAAATTTTAATAGCTGAGCAGATGTAAATTCTATTCAGGCTTGAAAAAAATCAGCCAAAGTATCCAAGTATAATTTATTTTCAAGAGAGTTTGTATTTTTTTATGAATTTAAGTTGCCTTTGAAGGAAATAATGGCAAATATTGAAATATTGAGTCCCCTTTTTGGCGGAGCGCGTTTAAAAGCCATCGCAAAGGATGTTTACAAAAACAGTGGAGCTGTTAGTTGAGTTCCCGATCGTAACTCACCTCGATCCGTTAATAAATTTTGTGTCGTCGCATCGCCGTGTCGCTATTTCGGGATGCGACGCTTTTTTCCACAATCCGCTTCAGTTTAGCTTCTTCGGAATAAAATTACATAGTATAGACATATAGGTACAGAGTATATAAATTCTATTTAATCTATCCAGAATATACACTATAAATACAACAAATATTCCGAAAATGATTCGCTTAATCAAACAAAAAAATATGGGTAAAAATGATGTGGTTTCTTTGTGTGGTTTTGTTGTAGATATCTCTCTCCAAAAAGAGTAAAAAAGGGTCATTATACTATGTTTGATATAATCAATCACTCAACAAGGTTCATTCAATCAAATAATTTAGAATAGAAATTATGATAAGTATTTATTAGACTAGCCCTCGTGACGTTATAGTGCAACTACGGTGACATTGTCTACAAATCACGCGTTGATAGCTCCCGCGGGAGTTAATCCATGTCACATCCGGACATACATCTGTGGCTTTAAACTGGCATATTTTATCTTCTGACTCGATCATTAAATATCTAACATTAAAGTCGTGTAGATAAGTTATATTTTATTGGTATCGAAGCTCCTTAATTAATGGACCTATTTCTATGAAATTTACATTATAAATTTAGTTATTTATTCTATAGAAGACAACGGAGCTGTCGGTGAACGGTGGGTTTCCTATATAGTAGTGTTGCCCAAATGCAAGACCAAGATCAAGATCGCCTAATTTTACAAAACAAGGACTGACCGTGTAAGACTTGAGCAAGAACAAGAGTAAGCCTGCAAGACTCTTGCATCTTGCTATTTCTTTTGGCAGTGATTTTTGGAATTTCTCATTAAATCTTTAGACATATTTTATAAATCTGGTTGGTCTGTACTATGGCTATGCTAATTCAATTTCAAAATGTTCCTATTCTGATAGGTTTTTCTGAGATCTGAAGTAAACTTTAATATATATCAATAATCTAATAGGTAATTTCAAGACTCGCAAGACTGAGAGCACAATACCAAGACCAAGACCAATACCAGATGTATTGGCGCAAGAACAAGACTGGCTAAGTCTTGCATTTTTGCAACACTACTATATGGTAAGAGAACACCGCTGCCCGTTAAAAATCGCGCCACAATCCGCGCATGGTTGTGTTGCCGGCATTTTACGCCACTTAAGCGGCATCTTAACGGGTAACGTAATGGGTGGGCGTCTTTGGGGAAGGCCTATGTCCAACAGTGGACTTGAATAGGCTGATGATGATGATAAACGGCATCTTTAAAGGTCCTCCGATATCTCCACTCACACTGGGAAACACAGAACAGGTATCGTTTCATGCTGAGTATTATTTTAGCTTATATCGTTTGACCATTCAAAATATATTTTAGTAATATCGAAGTACATCGGAGGTTCTTTATATTGAAAAAAAAAGGAATTACTCTTAATTTATATGAGAATTAGATCTTTACATATCATGTGTTTTTCTCAAATACTTCATTATCATGCATTAGGTAGGTTTCTACATTATAATAAACTCATACCACGGATTCTTCTAAAAAAATACATAAAATTATTACAATAAAAAGATATGTTTTGAGTTATTATTTTATAAACAACTAAACCTTTCTGTATAGATTATTACCTACCTATTTCACCATATTCAACTATGCCTTATCTTCTATTTAGTTTTTGTTTATTTTAGAAATATTTATTAGTGCTATGAATATATGTGTATATGTGTTCATTAGAACAGTACTACTGCTAACAACACATTACTGCTGCATATAAATTGACAAAAGAAATGACTATTTATCTACATGCATGCATTTTCGTCGTATCATATCTCTTTAACTATTTCATTTTGCATGCATTAACCATGTGAAATTTATATTTAATGATATGCAGTTTTATGCAAGTCCTCTTCAATCAAACTTTAACTGTGTATATATTATCTGTATAGATAGGCAATTACAAAGTTGAAATTAATTAAAGGACGCACAAAGAGCTCTCTCCACGACGCATTTATCTGTGATTGCGCTCGCACATGTTATTGTTTAACTCATTATACAACTCGACCAAATCGTCACCATGATTGAATTCATATGCCACAATTAGTATGCCATCATTAACTAAATTGAGCGTAAAAAGATCTTAAATGTTATGTATATTAATGTTAATTTACTTTAAGATTGAAAAATAGGATGTCTTTTTGCGGGTCTTCAATTAGATTGAAAATACGTTATACTAAAATATGTACTTCAGCTTTCGTATTGATTTTTTAAGTCAAAACCACACCTTTATTATATTTGTTAGGACAATAATATTATAGTTTTTTGAACGTCTGCGGGTATATCGATATGTTATTTAGTTGGGTAGGCGGTGTAAACTGATAATCTACTTGTTTACTGACAAATACCAATGCCTCACGAGAGTTAACGATAATTCACTACCCTTATAAAATTTTATTTCTTATAGACAGAATCCATCAACTCCATCTTAAGTGATAGCGGTGAACTATGGTTTCGATTCGGAACTTGCTTCTTATCAGTGATTCATAATTATACTGGTGTAGCCAACATCGCCTACTGCTATCTGTTTGCTTTGTTTAGAGTTTTGTCTATTTCTATATAAGCATGTTTTGTTAAAAGCCATGCGCTTAAACATGTGGAATGATTCGGTAAATTAGTTTATTAAATCGCAGCAAGATTTTGGTGCTAGCTGAAATAAAGAAAACGCTTTCGCGCATAAGTCTAGTCAATTTCTATGTATCTAGGTATACAAAACCTGCAGTTATATATAAATAACTTGAATTTCGAAAGAAAATCACCTACTTAGGTAGGTATATATTTAAACTTTAATTTGGAAGACGATTGAGGAGTACCTATTGATCTTAAATTTTTTTGTTTATAGTATGGAGGACAACGAAGCAGCTACTAAATGGTAAGAGACCACTTTCGCCTAAAGCAGCTTAATGCTTACGCGTCATTTTGTACAGGCCGTCGATATCCTCACTCATTCAGTGAACCGCAGTACCTAGAGGTACCGTTTTAAGTATAACTACCGTTTCACGTTGAGTATTTTATGAGATCGTGGTATCACTTAGAACGAACCGCCCAAACCCAATTAGTGCGTCAGCATGGCTCTCCCATGGGTGTATTAAATAATAAAAAGTAGAATTGATTTTCGTAATGCAGTCTCACTAAAGAAAATAATTTTTAGCCAAAAGTTCTCGCTTTAATTTCAACATTGAAAGTAAGTCATAACTGGAAGAAATATAATGAGCGCAAATACGCAAGATGGTTTGATCCATTCAGCGACACGAAACAAAGAAACTTATCTGCAATCTTTATAATAATTACACTCGACAGGACGTCTTCATCGACTGTAAGCTACATTTTCAATATTGCAGATCGACCTCGAGTAGCCTCAGACAAGAGTCACCCCACCGTCATACGAATACGGGCCACATTCGCTAACTGATTCCTTCGAATTCTGGTCTTCGGACGATCTGCGCTCTGAATCCAATTACGATGCACCGAAATATCTCCGTATTGCAACAAAAAATAATTATCCAAATAAGAAACGTGTCGCGCAATTCGAATATTTTATGCAGCAGTAGGATCTTGGGAGCAATTTCACTTCCATTTCGGCGAGAATAAAGTTTAATTTAAATTAGCGCATAGCTGTGAGCATGCGCGTCCAGGATATCTCCCTGAGTAGGCGGGGTAGATCCCTCCCCGTCCCCGAGCGAATGGGAGGCGCGTGGCGTGGTGGGGGAAGACAGATGTATGCTGGGGCGCATATCTCATACGACACGATAGCGAATTCAATACGCCATAAATACTCGTAGCGGTCCGACCGCGTTGTCTCACTGCACGCGTGATTCGATGAAAATTCAAATCGTTTTTGTCCCGATCACTCACTCATTAGATAATAGGACGAGTGACAGACCTACAAACGACCGTTTTGTATTAATAATTGTCGCACTTGTGTTTGGCGTAGAGCATCGTAAATTGGCGGCGGGCGTCATGTGTTACCGAGAGAGATATTTTAAGTTTAGTCAGCTGTACATTCAATTATATGTCGCAATTCAATGTTTTTGCAGTAACAAGAGTGAAAATATTGTTATGATTACTTTTAGTGTTATCGTTTACAGAATTTTTAACAGCTGACAATTTACAAAATTATCTATGTACATTCCAACTATCATTTTCAATTGACTACTCAACAAACCGAATTACTTTTTCATTTATGCTGCTAAGAATAACAAATTACACACCAAGTCTGTTATAATATAAGCTTATAATAACAATTACACATGAAGATTTTAAAGATATAATAGATACCTACAATTAAAATAATATAATCATTTAACACAGCAGTCAAGTAAAAACACATAATGATCATGTAGTTGTAATGCTTTATGTAATAAAAAAGGAATAGGCTAATTAATTCACTCACTAATTGACAGTGTTTAATGTTTGCAATAGATCGTTAGGGTTATATAGGCATGAATGTAAAGGGAGGCTTTATCGAAGCAAGCGGACATCCGCCGGAAGTGGGCGGGTTAGCAGGCCGCCATTTTGGAAGAGCGCGCAAGCGCTAACTACACCCATGGGGATGGAACCCATTTATTACAGACATATTTTATACAGGATTTTTAAGTAACTAGATAAATCAGATAGAACCTGTAATATATTTGTATGATATTTTTATTTTTAAAAAAAGATGACTTCTGTTAAGAACTGACCTATATTTGTTTACCTAGCACTTGTTAAATTTAATTTAGATTAGGAATAAGTTATCTCGTCCTATACAGATTACCGCCATCAACAATTTTTTAAATAGCAAATTCCCAATTCTTTTGGATCACATATGGTTAAAAATATGAACAGTCGAATTCATTTAAATGGAATTATTTGTTGTACATACATGAGAGTGAAAGCTATGGAGACATGGCGTAAATCAAGCCATGGCGGGTGATCCATCACGACGCGAGCCGCCATCAATCGCTCCTGAAATAGGCATGCTCCAGCCACTCGCATCCAAGTAATCGACTCGGCTTCTATTTAGTTCGTATTACACCAATTACGTAGAGTGAATGTACCTAAAATTATATTCGATGGATAAACCGAGCGAGGAAATAAAAGTATGATTTTTAATTTAATTGTTTGTACCCGCTGTTTTTAATTTTATTGAAATTCGTTACATTGATATTTGGACTATAATGAGG